>VDFB02015222.1:125967-206778 GCA_007258455.2 Sequoia sempervirens
AATGGTCGCTTCACTTGGAATAATAGGAGAATTGGTGAGAGTTGTGTTGCTGAGAGGCTAGATCATTTCTTGGTTTCTTGTTATTGGGTTGGAAACTTATGGTCCACTCGATCTGAAATTCTTGATTGGAGAGGTTCTGATCATTGGCCTATTAAGCTTAGTATTATCTCTGCACGGGGGCCTCAGTCTCCCTCATTCAAGTTCCAGCTTATGTGGTTACGGGATCCCACTCTTCATGATTATGTGGCTGAGTGGTGGCGGATTGGTAGACCAACTTTTGGTACGGCAATGTACACATTCTCCAAGCTTCTTCAGTTTGTCAAATATAAGCTTAAAAGGTGGAATCGGCGATGTTTTGGTAATATCTTTCATTCTAAGGTTGCCGCACAGGAGGAGTTGAATAATATTACGCGGTTGATTCGTGAGAATGGGGCCTCTGAGGATCTTCTAAGGGAGGAGGCTAAGACTTTGAAAGTAGTTGAGGAATTTGAATTGCGGGAAGAAATCTATTAGAAGCAAAAGGCTCGGGTTGAATGGTTACAGGAAGGTGATAAAAACACCGCCTTCTTCTTCAATTCTGTGAAGGATAGGAGGCATGGTAACTCCATTCCTTTTCTGGTGAATGATAGGGGTGAACGTCTTGCCTCGTTTCAAGAAATCTCTGCTGAGGCATCTCAGTATTTTGCTACTTTATTTAGGGAGGATTCACAAGGGGGCTCTGTTGAGGAAGCACAGGTTCTTTCTTATATTCCTCAGTTGGTCTCCAGGGAGGCGAATGAGTATTTGATGAAAGATATCTCTCTTGATGAGCTGGAGGGGATTGTGTTTCAGATGAAGAAGGGTAAAGCTCCTGGTCCCGATGGTTTCCCAATTGAATTTTTTCAGGAATTCTGGGATATCATAAAGTTGGATCTTCTGGCTGTTGTCCTTGAGTCCCAAAGGAATAAACAGATGCTTCGTGCTCTGAACTCCACCTTCCTTGCTCTCATACCCAAGTGTGAAGGGGCTGATAGGTTATCTCAGTTCCGACCTATCTCTCTTTGCAATGTGGCTTATAAAATCATCTCAAAGTTATTGGCTGAGAGACTGAAGAAGTGGCTTAAAGTGTTGATTTCGGAGGAACAGAGTGGATTTGTGGCAGGTCGGCAGATTCTTGATGGGGTTGTCATTGCTATGGAGACCATCCACTCCATGGACAACTCCCATGAGAAGGCTATGTTCATTAAGCTAGATATGGCTAAGGCTTATGACAGGGTTAGATGGTCTTTTTTGCAGAAGATCCTTGTTGCTTTTGGTTTTGGTGAGGAGTGGATCCAATGGGTCATGAGCTGTGTCACGTCTGTTTCCTTCTCAGTTTTGATAAATGGAGATCATTCTGAACTTTTTGGTGCCTCTAGGGGTTTGCGCCAAGGGGATCCTCTTTCTCCGTATCTTTTTCTGCTTCTTGTGGAAGGCCTTGGTCGCTTGTTGAAAAGAAGGGTGGAGCTTGGCATCATTCAAGGTTGGCGATGGGGTGGAGACTTGCCTCCGCAATCTCATTTGCAGTTTGTTGATGATACTGCCCTGATGGGGATGGCTACTGTTAGGGAAGCTACTAACTTCAGGCAGGTGTTGGACATATATCTTGTTGCTTCAGGACAATTGATTAATGAGGAGAAGTCTTCCATATTCTTCTTCAACACGCCGAGCCCAATACAGAGAAGAATTGCTAATATCTTAAGGTTTCAGATAGGGGTTCTCCCACTTATCCGGGTTTCCCACTTCAAGGCTCGCCATCTTCCCAAGGGTTCCCTGCAGAATATTAACATAAGTCTGCGGCAAAAGTAACCGGACCTGCTGCACGGTTGTTCATGGGCGGGTTCAGCCTCGGCCCAGCAGGCCTCCTACTCATGTATGTGTCTCTGTGGCCCTGATGGGTTTTCCGAGGGAGTTGATTCTCTCGAAGGTGCCCCATGTGGGCGGAGTTTGGCTTCCTTCCCCCAAGTGGAGCCTCAAGGTGATGCTGTGCAGCCCAAAGCAATTTGGGGGTCTTGGTCTTCGACAGTCTGCGTTATCTGGAGTGGCTGTGGCTGCTAAGCTATTTTGGAGATGGTGTGTGGAACAGGATCAGCCGTGGGCCAGGATATTATCTCATAAGTACTTCCCGGGGATTCCACGACAGGATCTTCCTCGTTACCCTCTTGAGGGGAAAGGTTCAGTGATTTGGAAAAGGTTCAGTGATTTGGAATACTCTTCAGAAGGGTGCAAAGCTTATTAAGGAAGGTTTATTTTGGATCTGTAGACGAGGAACTGAGGCTCTCTTCTGGTCGGATTCTTGGGATGGATTCCCTCCACTTACTTCTCAGTTTCCCAATCTACTTCCTTTGTGCCAAAGATTTCTCGAGGCTGGCTGGGCTAGGGTGAGTGACTTCAAGTCTGTTGCTTCTTTTGGTCAGTTGGAGGTAGCTCATTGGAAGGATCCCGCAGAGTGGCCACATTTGGGACTTGCGGAAGAAAGTGCTGAGCTTCACAAGATTCTTCATAGTAGGAGTTGTAGTTCTCTTCTAGAAGAGGATATTCTTGCTTGGACCCATAATCCTAAGGGGATTTACTCAAATTTGCTTACAGTTCTCCAGGTGTTGTGGCAAAGGAAACTGAAGGATTCATTAGTGGAAAAGGGTGTGGAATAAACTCTCGTGGCCTAAATGCAACTGCTTTGTTTGGACTTTGGCTTGGAATAGGTGCTTGACCTGGGATAACATTCGTAAACGGGGATTTCAAGGACCTTCAATTCGTGTTTTGTGTGGGGGAGCGGAAGAGGATTCTTCACATTTGTTCTTTCGGTGCCCCTTTGTTGTGCAACTTTGGCATTGGTGGTGGGAGGTGTGGAAGCTTCCCTGTATTCATGCGTGCTCTTTGGTTGAATTCTGGGATAGTATGGGAAGACCCCCTTCTATGGCTTCCTTTTTGCAGGAAGTTTGGTTCGTGGGCCCTACCTTTCTGCTTTGGCAGATTTGGTTGGAGCGGAACCGTAGAATTTTTCGTGATCAGAAGTTGGTGGGTCGGCAAGTTTGGATGCGTATGCTTGGAATGGTGCAGGAGTCTGTTTTAGCTAAATGTGATGTGGTTTTCCCCTTGGAGAGAGGTGATGCTGAGATGGTGGCCAGACTAGGTCTTCAAGAAATTCATTCATCTTTTGTCAGTTCTAGGAACTGTAGGCATGGGAAAAAGAGGGTCCAACGGGTTGGAAGGTGGTTACCTCCTCCCAATGGATTTTTAAAGATCAATACTGATGGTTCTTCTAGGGGAAATCCTGGGCCTGCTGGAATTGGTGGGGTTCGCAGGGACTCAGCTGGTTCGGTGATTTTTCTATTCTCTATACATGAGGGGGTGAAGACTGTTAACTTCATGGAGAGTCTAGCAATTCTTCATGCTATGGAGAGGGCCCTTTCTTTGGGATGGAGAAAGGTTATATGTGAAGCTGATTCACAGATTTTGATTAATCTCTTGAATGAGCGAAAGATATCTGATATAAATTGGCAGTTGGCTTCGGTGGTTCAACGGATTCTTCAAGTTAGTTCTCGGATGGAGGAGGCATCCTTTGTTCACATCCCAAGGGAGTGGAATCGTGCTGCTGACTGCTTGGCCAAATGGGCCTCTGAGCAAGATAGTGGTTGGAAGGTTGAGGATTGGGATCAAGTTACCCCTGAGCTGCATCTGGATTTAGACCAGTTCTTGGAAGAGGATAGGAGGATACATGGGGATAGTTGATTTTGTTTTATGTTGTGGGGTTTTCGCCTTGTTTTCTGGGATTGGGTCCCGTGGTTATTATTGTAATGCTCTTTTCTGATTTCTAATAAAGTTTTTACCCCTTTGTTTTCAAAATATAACTTTGTTTTTAATTTTAGGATCCTCTATTACTACATTTTAATCCACTAAAAATAGGAAGAAATTATGTAGGATTTGGAAGATATGCACTTTCTAAATAAATTAGGTAGAAACCCTAATTTCGTAATAAATTTCTCAATTTTGCTCCAATTCCTCTAAAATCTAGATTGTAGCTGCTTGAATATTTTCTTAAAAAACCCTTTAAAAATTATACAAAAGTTCACCAAAACCTGGGAGATATGTGTTTCACAAAATGACTTCCCAAATTAAAAAAATGTCTTGTCATCACGGTGCCAAGATCATGCTCTAATACCACTTGTTATGAAATAACTTACAGAATAGAAGTATATGATAACAAATACTTTATAATAATTGAGAATTGTGAACCCCAATCCTAGACTTGCACAAACATAGCAAACAAACACAATATTAGATCCATATGCAAGTTAAAACTAAGATTCCCCATGAAATTCATCGACAATGCTCAAAATAGGAAATAAATGAAGAACAAAACAAGAAAAACAATTAAATCCTATTTAAAAATGCAAACTCTCAATTCCATGGGGGAATTGGTCCCAAATTGATGTGGAAATTGGCCATTTCCCAACTCCTTTGCAAGCTTGATGAAGATTGATCCACTTGATGATGATGAACAATGTGCTTCCTTGATAAAATTTGCAATAACCTAGCTATAATGATGGAAAATGCTATGGAAATGGATGAATTTGCTCCAAATGTGAAGATAGTAACTTTGCTCTAAGTTGTGGATCCAAAATGAGAAGAAAAGCCTTCTATAAATAGAAAAATAAGATGGAAGAATGAACAAAATGAAGCAATGTGGGATCATTCAACATCCAATGGCCAAGTGCCACTTGTCAAGATGTGAATGGAGGAAGCTTGAGCACATTTTGATGAATGTACACAATAAATGATATTAGGTGGAATTTGAAATTTGAAAGTTGGCTTATTGGAGGGAGAAGAAAGTGTCTTAAATGCCAAGTTGGAGACATGTAAGAGACAATGTAAGAGGAGTTAATGACATGTTGGATGGACAAGTACTTTTGGGGGGAGATTTCAAATTTGAGGAATATTCCATCCTTTGATGCCTTTTTGAATGAAAAATGAGATTTAATAAATCAATTAAAATGATTTTCATGAGCAAGTTGCAAAAGCTAGATGATTTGATGGATTAAGATTAACATTAATCAGGATTTGATTAACTAAGAGGGAGATTAGCTGATTTGACCATTTTGACTTAGATTTTTGGATTAATTTAAATCAAAATAAGAGGAATGATGGATTTAGACTTAATTAAATAAAGATTTGGTTTATTTAATTAAAGAAGATGGTGTTAGATTAAATCAAATAAGGATTAGTTTATTTAATTTAATATAATGACTTTAGAGATTTAATTAAATAAAAATGAATTATTTAATTAAAGAGAGACTATAGAAGCTAATAAAATTGATTTATTTAATCAGAGGGAGATGATGACTTAATTAGTTAAAATTGATTTATTTAATTAAGAGATGAAATGTGATGAATTTAATTAAATAAATATTATTTAATTAAATGACTAGCAAAAAAGATGATTCTAGACGAATTGGTGTTAGTAAAATTAGGATCAGATGCATGTATATTTTATGTCTCTACAAGAATAATAAGCCACTTTGAGGGAGAAAACCTCCAAATACCTCAAATGAGAACACAATTCACAATCTAATGATAAAATAAGATGCACTATCTCCTATATATACCATATTTATGCCTAGAATATCATCCAAGCCGACTTAGATAACCCTATATAAGCCTTATGCCAACCTAATTAACTAAATAACAATATAATAATGATAATATGACTTAATTAAGAGTTAAGACAACCACAAGCCAACTATTCATAACCCTATGTATGCTAATATTAAGGGTGTAGCATATTTATGATGGTTAGAAGTGTAGGTCTACATAGTGTTTACCTTATAGCCATTATGTACTCATCCTTGTTCATATCTATTTCATCTAAGAACATTTGAAAATAGAGAAATATGTCATAGTTTTCTTTTTGCAATGTGAAGAAGATATTGTTTGCCATTGAAATTGTGGTTTGGTTGTTGTTTGCCAATGGTTCAAGTATCATAGTCTACAATATCTTGTCGACAAAGTCTACAATTTTTGCACAGCTTTTTGTGCCATAGATTGGTGAATTTTTTAGTCATAGAAGGAAATGATCATGTTAATTTCCACAATTTTGGAATTTAGATACAAAAAAATAATTCAAAAAATTTCCAAAGAAAGAATCATCTGTAAATATCAATTTTTTTATTGTATTAATTCCATGTCTATAGTAGTGTGCACATGTTTACAACCAAATATTTTTTGATGAGATGAAATTTTTCATTTTGATTTTAGTCATAAAATTCTTGTTGTCTTGATGTTGATTGTGGTAAGTTATGTAATTCTTCAAGTGTGTTTGATAGAGGATCCCAATTTTGTTCAACATTGGTGAATGTAACGAAAAAAGTAGGTGGTCCAAATTATCGTATCATTACAAATACATTTTTCTAAAGTTGGTGCAAATAATCTAGAGATATTCTTATTCTCTTGAAATCAACATAGCTAATATTTGATTTGAGTATTTTTTCTAGATTATGTCTGTGTTTGACATCCTTTTCTATTATCTTTCTTCCTTATAGTTGACCTTTACAAATTCTTATTCACATTATGGAAAAAACTTGTTGTCTAAGTATTTTTATGGTTTTGAAAAAATAGATTTTTCATGTGGTAAGAAAATTTCCTATTTGAATGTAGTAATTCCATTGTGCAATTTTTTGGTTTGTGAATTTTTGACAATGTCATCGTCACGTGGGTTGCCAAAAAATAGTGAAGGAAAATTCATTTCTTCAACATATTTATCTTTAAAAGTTCCAATGGGATAATGCTCTTGTGCAGGTGTATTTCTATGATTTTGTCTTGCATGTCATGTATACATCTAGATTCAATAAAACCATGTATCAAAGTTTTAGGACCTTCTTGTTCTTTGTCACTTTTTGAGTCAATTTCACTTGTACTAACTTCATTGATGTCTTCTTTTTCCCCATTGATTTCAATTGGAAAGTCCATATTTTAAGTCACTCCAAACTACACCCTAATAACATGTGTGAACATCCATGTAAGATAAGTATTTAACAACTTCAATATCTCATAAATCATAATTAAAATATATCTCATATAAACCATAGTTACAATAAATCTTAGTTCCAATTTTTATAATTTTCTATTTTTTATTCAAAAAGTGGTTGTGCTTAAATTTCATTTAGTAATAATGAATGATCACCATACACATTTGTTTTAAAGTTGTATGGTGCTAGGATTAAGAGAGTCACTATATAATTAAATAAATATAAATAGAGTTTGAAAGAAATTTAAGGAAATCAATATAATGTATTAAATGTCTCTCACAAGTATATATTATAAATTGATCTCAAAGCCTTTCCAAGACCAAAAGAGGCATCCAACTCATTGAAACCACTAAATTATTATGACACAAATATTTTAAATTATAGATTATTATTCAAGTATGAATATTGCGACATACATGGACCAATAAAATTGAATTTTAACCTTAAATTATATATACCTCAACTATTAACAAGAGAATGCTACAACTAAATTTATCAAAATAATACTTGCTTTATTATAAACAAATGCATTTATTATTTCAAAGTGTAAAAATATGTGATTATAGGAAACATCTCCACCTTGAACACACACCAATAAGTAATATCCAATTTTCACAGAAAAATGATTCAACTGTTACATATTATGCATGGCTTTCTATTCATTCATGGTCAAAGAATGCAAATATGTGTCATAAAAAATGACACAATTTTTACATGAAGCGTGGAAAACACCATCTTCACTCCTTACACTAGTTATAAGTTGCTAACAAATTTCTTGACTAGAAAAATTATAAGAATGAGAAGGAATGAAAGGATTTCAAAACTAAGAATGGCCTTCATGCTTCCTCCCTTCTTTGGATACAAGAATTGAACTTGAAGTAGTTGACATGCATGATCGAATTCAAGAATAACCTTTGTATTATCTAAAATAAGGTTTTTCTTTTTAAGGAGCTAACACTCAGTCTCTCTTTCATGTCATTAATTCCTTTTAATCATGACTGAGTTTTTCTCTCTTAACGAGTGTCTATAAATGTTAAAAGGTAATGGGTTTTGGGTGATCCCACAATACTGGTTTACAATTCCATTGAGGAAGGAAAATTGCAAAAACACTCCCATGGAATTTTTTTTTGGTTTTTAGGGGTTCACACAAACTGGGGGTTCGTATGGACCCAAAATGAACCCCCCTTCGAGTGAGCCCTCTTTAATGATGGGACCCATTTTTTGCAAGTTGTCCAAAATGAAAACAAAGGGAAATTTTGAAAAAAAGGGGTTCGCTCAAACCCCTTCAAACAAACCCCTTTGCTTGAAGGGTGAGTTTGCTTTCGAGAGGGTTCAAGTGAACCCCCATTTTCCCCCCTTCTCCTTCTCTTGCACCAAATTTTTGTAAAAAATTTCCTTTCGAAGCTTGGGTTAAGGATGAAAATGAAGGAGACTCCACAAACCCAACTGGATGATGGTAGTCCTCAGAACGAGCTATCCATTGAATATAATTTTAATATGTTTTGGTTTTATTATGTATTTTTTTTAGTTTGATTAAACATAGGTTTTTCACCGAAAATCAAGCTCTTTGTTCTGCACATGTGGAAAAATAGCAGATTATCAAAAAAATTGAAAAATATTAGCGCACTAGATATTGATGTCCTTGATCCAACAAAAAAAAGAAAGGAATTTCGATACATACAAAAAAATTTATGCTTTAGCTAGTAAATCATGTTTAAATTGTAACTGGTTTGACTTTAAAACTTAATTAAGAAAAGAATATTCAATGAAATGCTATGAAACCAATTCCATGCACTAGATATCATAGTTATGAATCTAAATTCGAAAAAATTAGAATTTTATCCAAGTCATAGAAAAAAGTTATGTGTTAGCTAGTGATTTCACTTTTTAAAAATGGTGTTTATTGTTAAAAAAAAGTTTTCAAAGGAGATGGAAAAAGAAGTGCAATCTGATTCTAAAATTTTTGAAAAAAATATATTTAGAATCTACATACAAAATGTCACAAATCACTAGTTTGCATCATCTTCAAATTCATCATGGTTAAGTTGCTATAGGTGCCCAAAAGTGAAGATTTAGTTAAAAAATTCAGTTCAATGTCCAGTTTGGCCAAAAATTGTAAACTAGTATTGGGGGATCACCCTTCTTGTTATCTATATCTTATAGCCTATTTTTTTGGTTTTGTCCTTAAAAATAAATTCAGAAGATTGAATGCATTTTGTTTGATAGTGATATTTTCAAGCCAAATCCTATAGATATTTTGGTTTACCTAATATATATTTTAATAGACTCTAAGTCTATAATATATGTGTTTAGATATTTTGATATTTGAGAATACTAAAAATTAAATTATAAAATTGTTTAACAAAGATAAATTATTGTTGGAAGGGTAAAAGGAAGTGAGAGATGACAAAAATAGAGGATGTAACAAGAATGATGATAAAATTTACCAAGAGAGTGTCTACCTACTAAATCATAAGAGGTTACTCGAATTTGTTACAAAAGAGTGGATAAGGGTAATAGTGAAAAAAAATTAAAAAAATACATTCAAGGTGCCAAAATATGCAAGAGCCTCTAGAATAATTAAGTCAATGAAGGATTTGTTGAGCATTTGCACAAAAATAATTTATCCCCAATTCAATTAATGAATCAAGTTTCCACGCCTAAAATATCCTTGTTATTTAATTTTTTAAATATTGTAACTAAGGAATGTTTGCACTTCCTACTTTTATCTTATAAATATTGTTATCTTTATTTATGTATTAATAACATGTGAAATTTGAATTTATTTTTGTAGTGTGATTGCTACAAGATTTTCTCATTGAAAATTTGTTTATAGTAATCTTTAGTGGATTGTAAACTATTTTCTAAATGTATAAAAAATAGATGAGAGAAATAAAAAAAATTAGAACATCATTTGGTTGGAGAAAATGAAGAAATAAGAGGAAATGGGTCACTTTGCAACATATGAATTTATCACAAATTAAATCAAATTATGCTCTCTATTTTGTTGATAGGTACTATTTATGTAATTTTTATAGACTAGGACTTCAATATTCACTTGCCCAAACTCTATTAAATATTAGGTGTTCATGTAATTTGATAAATTATTTTCATGCATATAGTAATGAAAGTTAGTGTATGGCATTCATAGGTTCTCCTCTTAGGTGCTAAAAGGATGACATTATTCATGCTAGAATAAAAAATAATTGATCGACCTAGTAACCATTCCTTACAAAATGTTTCTTTGACCTACTGTTCTAATAGATGTAAACTCACAGATATAATTCTTTTGAAATTGCTTAGTAAACTACTACTACATTATACTATTTTGTAATATTTTTCATTAATTTCTTCTTGGATGTTAGTGTGACCACACATACATTTGTGTGAGCACCCTAACATCTCGTGATCATATTGGTTTTGTTTGGAATTAAAAAATTATGATTTTTTTACTTTCATTTTGTTTGTAACCATCATTTGTCTAGCCCACCAAGATTCCAATAGGTTATTTGACAATGATAGCCTCTTGAATGACATACTTGGAATGAAGTTTCCTTCTTCTCTCTCATAGTTTTGAAATTAGTTTTTGGGCTCCAACGCCAATTCTCTTTCAATTTTCTACATTCTCCTACAAAATTCTAACATTATAGAACATCTTGGTTCTTTTGTGTGTTGGCTCCTCATGTTGTGAAGGATTTTGCATGCTATTGGACTCATCCTCTTGGGACAATTTGTTATCCTCTTATTTCTTTTATTTTTCTATATTGTGTTAAGAATTTCTAGAATTCACATCTCCCAAATATCCTTTTCATACACATTAAGATAATGACTAATAAACATATTGATATCATCACATTTTTATTGTTTAGTGTTGCTTTTGGTCCTAGATTCACATAAAATAGGAGCACACACAATCTCTAATCTATTTTCTATTTGACTACCCATGGAGGTTGAAAGACAAAAATAGGGTCTTGACTATCTTAGTAAACTTACCAACAATTTTCTTATTCTAGAGCTACATGTTTCTCAGAGGCTATCTCATATAAAAGTTTGTGTTTTCTCATCCTTCTACTGTTGTTTTGTTATTTCACTGAATATAAGGTCATGTCATTAGATTATATTTTTGTGATTTTTATAGTTCTATATATATTTCTAGCCTCTTGTTTCTATGAATTCTACTTCCCTATGTGCATGTGTTCTTGGCCATGTACACATACTTTATTTTTTTGACTTTAACAAATGATAACACGAAATTGAGAGTACTATGAACATACTAAACAACATGACCATGCCAATGCTTGGGTCAATGAGCTTCTAGACCTACTTTCCAAATTTCCTATTGCATCTTTTCACTATTTTATAGTTAATTTCTATTTATTATTTCTCTAATTCCAACATTTCATATTTTTCATTCCCAATTTCATTAATGCTGTATAATTTTAGAATAGCTTAAATTTTATATTATACATGGCAAGTTCCTTACTTAAACCTAATGTTCAAGTCCAAAAAGATCCCCAAAATATTAGACTAATAGTTATGCATCAAGCTTTATTAATTGTGTACTAAGTCATGTTATTTTGATGCACCAATGTGAAATCACATGCTTTATTATTTTTTGAATTTAAAAAACACATTTTATTCAATTATAAATAATAATACATAACATTAACAACACTTAAAAGTCACAACTAACAATGCTATACTTTAAAAAATATTAGACTTCAAGTTTTCAAATATTAAGTCATTTTTCCTATTACTAAACTAATCAAATTATTCCAAAAAAATAACGTTTATGCAATAAATTTAAAGTTTAATATAATGTATCACATATGAAAAAGCTATTCTATTTAATTAAATATTTTTATTAATGAAATTAATACGAACTAAACTATATTATTCACGTAAATCTACTATTAATGAAATAAATGCCCCTATAATTTGAAATTATTAAACCATAATATAAATTGAAATTAAATATTATTAGATTACATCCATTTTCAAAATAAATTAACTAATAAAATATTTTTTATTTATATTTAAAAAAAGGGATGAACCCAAGCAGTGAAGTAATTGGTTTTTGATTGCTTAATAAATTTGAACTGGCTACTACATAGCGAATACCTACTACACCGTCATCTTAGCTGC
Organism: Sequoia sempervirens; assembly: GCA_007258455.2. Taxonomy (NCBI): domain Eukaryota; kingdom Viridiplantae; phylum Streptophyta; class Pinopsida; order Cupressales; family Cupressaceae; genus Sequoia; species Sequoia sempervirens. Next base: position 138,156 of record VDFB02015222.1, read on the forward strand.
CAGGAGGAACTAATATTTAGTGTCAATGTATTTTAATTAACCCAAATAATTACGCCGAAGGCGTTCCCTCTATGGAGTGTTTGGGCAAAATCTTTGCAAAATCTTTAAATCAACGTTGGACATTTACGTAGCAAGCATGGAGGACCATTCAATTAATCTGAACGGTTAAATCAAAGCATGGCAACTGTCACTGTCATTTTACCCCATTTACTCAAGCATCTTTACCTGTACTCACCATTCAAGGCTTATCATGATAGGTACCGAAATTCCAGCAAACTGTAAATGTGTTAGATTGTTTTTAATTCTTTAATAGATACTTTCCTTTTATAGATATATTTTAATTTTAATACTATTTCACAATCTAATAATTAATTCTAATTTATAGTTTTAAATATAGTTAATATTTTTAGTTACTATATTTACTATTTTGAGTTAGTATAATTGGAGTAAATTTTTCATCTCTAAATAATTATATTTGTTTTTACAAGCTTTTTTTTAATATATTTGCTTTTACAAGTTATTTTGTAGTTGTCATTGTGATGAGTTAGTATAATTAGGATAAATTTTTCATCTCTAAATAATTATATTGGTTTTTACAAATTATTTGGTAGTTGTCATTGTGATCAAATTACAAGAACCTTTAATTTAGAAAGAGAGTACAAAATTATTTAAATACAAGTATGTTTATTTTTAAAAGAACTGATTTTTACATATTCTTTCCAATTTTTAGTAATAATAAACTATCAAATTTTGTAAACCATTAAATTTTGGATATCACATAATGATTAATTAGGGGAGAGGGTCCAATAGTGGTGCACCCTAACTTTATGGGTTGACATAGCAATGAACATGCAACATTGACATTAAAAAATTATATCACCGAGTGGCTAGGGACGTGGACAATTCAAATATTTCATTTCACCCACATAAACAGAGAAAAAAGGTATCATCAACATGCTTTTTGTTGAGGGGTCATAATAGATCCCCAAAAAGAGTTAGACCAATAGTGATGCGCTAAGTCATGTTTTTTAGTGTGTCAATGTGGCATCATATGATTTGTTACTTTTTGAATGTAATGGGCATATTTTGTTCAACTATTGGGTCCTCTCTTACTTTTAAAATATTGGACTTTGAATGTATATATAGTATGACAACTATTGGTACCCGCACCACTATTGGACCTTCTCCCCTATATGATTAAATTAATTAATTAAAAATGATACTTTAAAATAATAAAACATATTTAATATAGAGTTTGAAAGTTTACTTTTAAAGAGAGGTAAGATTTAATCTTAAGTTTAACATCTATTATATATTTTTATTTTTATATTCAAATTTTATTTTAAAAATTATTAATTTAAAAAGAAATTAACATTTATTATATATTTTACTTTTTATGACAAAATTTTATTTTAAAATTAGTAATTTAAACAATAAAAATAATAATAAATCAAAAATCCATAAAATCTTAAAAAAAATACTAGCAATGTCTTATAGTAAATTTTGTAAATGTCAAATTAATTATAAAAATAAAAAAATTTAATACTAAAGTGGAATTAATTATAATTATATAACAAGTACTATATTTATATTATCATACTTTTATACTATACAAGTAATTATATACAAATATATATTTCTTATAATAAAACTATACTATTTTATGTTAGCTTCATTTTATGAAAGGATTATGGAACAATTTTATATATATTATAGATTTATCTCTTTCATATCTATCTACCCCTCTCCCCCTCCCCTCTCCTTCTCTCTCTCCCTCTCTCATTCTTCCCCCCTATATCTGTCCTCCTTTCTATCCCTATCTCTCCCTCTCTCTGTCCCTCCATTATTGCAAACATAACATGATGTTGTTGGTAATGGAGCCTGATTATATTCCTGATTTAGAGGTTTTATTACAATCATGTTTGGATCCTTACAAGTGGATGCATAGTTGATTTGAAGCTATAACTTCTCCATTAAGACCTTTGTTTCATAAACAACATTATTTGTTGAATGACCTATCAAATGAACAAAATTAATAATAAATAAATGTATGAAAAAAATAGACCAAAACTTATCCTAATTAACCTTCCACACTTCTTCGGAGTACCCATTGCACACTAAGGTACGATTGCTAGTATTACTTCTGATTTACCGGCTTCGAAAAAGTGGCAACAAGCTGTGAAATGCCTCCACTACACTTTGCTCTTTCCCTCTCACAACCAAACCTTTATCCACTTCGTCCTCTTTTCCGCAGCCGTAACGTTCTATTTGGAGCTCATTTCTATTCTGCCATGTGAAGACACCTACCCATGCCCATCTACCCTTTTCAAACTGTGGTAGAGTTTTGAAGCTTACAACATTTCTGTTGTGAAGGAATATCAACAATAGTGGCATTTGTGGGGTAACGCAATTTATAACAAAACAGAGCATAATGGCATCGCCCTCGGAGGAATGCAAGTTCACCAACTTTGGCCTGGACCAAATTTTGTGGTTAGTGAAGGAGCCGACGACCACGACATTCAGAGAGAGCAAGGAGTGTACGAGTGAGGACGCATCAGGGACCGCACATACATATTTGTATTTCATCTGGCCATATCTGCAGATTTCTTGCACAAGATTCAGTCAATGCGCAATCAGATGAAAATAATTATAAATTTGTACGCATAATTACTATTATTACCTGTATCGTTTGAATGCAACTTTCAATAGCTGATCCCTTGTTTGCTCTGAGTTCCACCACCTTCAAATTCTCCACGTGCTCCAAACTTTCTATACCAGGTATATCCCAGCAGGTATCTACTTTCAAGCTTTCAATCTTGTGCAATGTTCTAAACCTTCAATTTTCTGAATTCGGTAGCAACAACCTACTAGTTCAAATTCTTTGAGAGAAGTTGAACGTGCAAAGCTAGGAAGCTCTTCCAACTTTGGACACGATTCTATTTTCAGGAATTTAAGGTTTACCAGATCACAAGAAACCCTTATATTCTTCAGCATTTTATAGTATTTCAATACTATTGACATGACTGTCGTCGGTAGTGCTTCGATCTCCGTTAAATGATCATTATTTGAGAGGTAGAGACTCTCAAGGTGGGGATAACGGTCTTCATAAATTGAAACCCTGCACACTTTTGTTTCTACTAGACATATTTGCTTAAGGTTACTCAATCCAAAAGGTAAAGATTTGATTGGGCACAACTCCATTCTTAAATGCTCTAAGAGATTAAGACGCTCCACAGAGTGCGGTAAACATTTTAGGCCGCGACAATGAGAAATTGAAAGATTCGTCAACAAGGACAGATCTCCAATAGAGGTTGGAAAATATTCCAGTCTGGGATAGCTACCAATTTCAAGATTGGTCAAGGAGGACAAATCTCCAAGAGAGGTCGGCAATGATTCCAGTCTGGGACAATACCTAATTGAAAGATTCTTCAAAGAGGACAAATCTCAAGTGAGGTTAATTTATTAAAAGGGATGCATTTCCAGTCACGACTTTATTTGTGGAGAAATGAAGGAAATAAAATATTATTTAATGGGTTTATAAAGCTAAAGTTACTTTATGTTATAAAATAACATTATAAAATTAAGTGACTTTATAAAATGGCTTTATAAAGTGAAAGTGACTTTTTATCCCACATTGCTTAACGGAGGTGTTTCTACTGCCTAAAGAGGCTTTATAAACGAAGTTGTACTCTCATTTGGGGGATATGTTATGTGATTATAATATTGAAGTTATTTCTCCATTGTTGCTGAGATTCAGTGACTGGTTTTCCAAGGATGAAACCCCTTGGAATTTGAAGGTTGGACGAAACCCCAACTTTCCATGAGAGGTGAACTCATCTTCAGAGTTTTCTATTGAGCTTAATGATGGAATTTTTGGTTTGAATAAGAAGCTGTGATGCAGATTGAAGGTGTCATGAACAGTAATCGTGAATAGTGTCGCAGCTACAGTAGTCGTGAACAGTGTCGCAGCTACAGTGGTCGTCAACAGTAACTCGGCTACAGTATTTGGTTTCAGTTTAGAGGTTGTTGCCCTCACCTTGGTCATAATCGGCCTTCTAGAAGACAGCCTTTTGAGAATATAAGAGGATCAGCATTTCCAGGTGCAAACAATACCATTGTCTGGTGTAAACATGATGCAATGTTTCTCTATGTTTTCCATTAAGCTGAAGATTTCATATTGAGGAAGTAGATTGAGAATGAGGTAGCAGTCATCATCATTATATTTTATGAACTGTGTGAATCAATCTTTTGGTGTATGGGCTAAAATTCCTAAATATGACAGCAAGTTGAAATCCATTAGGAAGTATGTCATGTGTTTGTCATAATGTCCATGGAGGAGCTGCTGTAATACCAACAGAATTCCATAAGGCTGAATATAAGTATTGAACTGTGATTTCCTTGCTGATAAAATTCTTCATACCAATTGTTTGATGTTATGTCTCTGCAATACATTTGATGATTTTAGAATGACTAGAACATACAATCATTTGTTAAATTGCTCGGAAGTTTCAATGAATGTCTACTGTTCGATCAAATGTCTGAACCCAGAGATTGATAATTTGTGATGAAGTTTTCAGTTCTTTGCTGCATAAGGAAGTCTGATAAGTATTTGACATAATGCCTCTGAGGTTTCAATGTTTAATTCTGAAATAATGATCAGTCGAGTATTTAATTGATTGCACAAACAATACTCTTGTGTTTGTATTGGAGTTAGGATCAGAATTAGTCAATTGCTAAATCTCAGTCCTAGACCCCTATTAAGTGTTTGTGGGAATGCCAATGCTATGTTTGTAAGGCTTATGATGCAAATCTTGGACAAGAACACGTAGGGGTTCTTACAGAGGGCAGCAAAGATTCAGGATGGGACAATCATTAATTGAAAGACTCTTCAAGGAGTACAAATCTCCAATAGAGGTCGGCAAGCTTGTCAACAACTCGGGTCCCTATCATCATCTCTTGTACCGCTTAATTGACCGATGTTAATTGGCAGCTCCCTTAACCTGTTTGCCCCTTCTAAATAAAGATCTCTCAAGGACGCCTGATTTATGATGTGATGAGGCAACTCTTTCAATTGTTCACATCAACTGAGATTTATATACTCCAGCTTTTTAATGTTTTGGAAATCCTCTGACGTAAGTATGAGCTGCCTACAGGTCTCTAAATCGAGATATTGCAGAAGCATCAGCTTCCTAAAAGAGACTGGTAACGACAACAATTGCGTGCAGTCGGTCAAATCTAGAAACTGCAAATTTTTCAGGTCACCAAAACTAGTGGGTAGTGATGATAGTTGAGAACAGCCACGTAATCGCAAGTGCTCCAATGATTGAAGACGACAAAATTCTTCTGGCAGACTCGTTAAATTGGAGCTTCTTATGATTACTATTTTTTTCAACAAATTGAGACGTCCTATTGAGTTTGGAAATCTTTGAAATTTGGTGCATCCTGAAATAACTAACTGTCTTAGCTGCACAGGAGCCTGCAATCCATTTCCGTGTATAGAAACATAAAACATTCAACAATTATTAAAAAAATTAAACTATAGATTTAATGGAATTGAAAGAGATAATGCTTACATCGCTACCAACCTCCCATAGCTCTTCTAAGTGATGTTCATATTCTCCTTCATAGAGTTCTAAAACCTTCAAATTTTTCAATGAAAGCTGCGAGGGAAGATTTCTCTGAAGATTTCTGCCCAATTTCGAACCAGCGAAGCCAAACCAGCTCGCTTGATACTTCACCATATTACTTTTATTAAAATAATCTCGTCTAATCACAAATAAAGAGGGTGCGAGTGACCAATCTCCTCCAATAGTATTAGCCATAAGTTCCTCGTCTGACCTGACCAAACGAATCATTATTGGGAAGGTCTGTCCATGCTGAATAAGTAAAAAGGTTTAAAGTCAGAGCCTTATACAAACAATTAAAATTAGTAAAAACCAGAAAAACAGCGCACAAACAATTAAAATTAGTAAAAACCAGAAAAACAAAGTGCACGGACAACCAAGTACCGTATTTGAATCCCAAGTTATCATACTGCTTGGGACAACCTTTAATCCTCGAATGCCACTTCTTTTTTGCAATACACAAAAATAAAAACAAAAATATTACAAAAATGAAAATAAATTTGTCGGCTATTCAAAGACATACATGGAGTAAATACGTAAGTTGTTAAGCCAGTTTGATTGAAAAATGGGCTACGACTGTTGTCTTTATAAACAACTGTTTAATACATAAAAAATAATTAAACTTCTTAGAGACAACATATGGGTTGAGAAAGATGTTTTCCTTTCCAATGTCTATTCACAAAATAAAAGAATGTATTAACCTCACCTCTATCCTACTGTCAGCATTAATAATTTGTTGGGGTAACCAAAGACGGTAAGGAGAATGTTGCTTTGTGATTTCCCTTCCTAAATCTCTTAAGTGGTCATGCATTCTTATATGGTTATTCTCATCAATTTCAATCAAACATTTATTGAAAAGTTTTTCCCAGCTGTGTAGACCACTCCACCCTGATCCATTCCATACCTCAATTGCCAAACTGTTATCTTCTCCTATAAAAAAAACAAGCAGCGTCGAGAAACATCTCTTTCTCTTCGTAATCAAGAGCATCATAACTTATTTTGAGTTTCTCTTTAATATCATAAGGCAATATTCTTGAGATCATTTCTAATAGAGATTCCCAGTATTCTTTGCAGAACTCTCCATATAACTGTCCTCCAAATACCTTAAGAGACAAGGGTAATCCATTACAAACATTTAAGAACTTCTTAGCAAGCTTCTCAAATCCATTAAGAGGAACAAATTGTGAGAAAGCATGCCAACAAAAAAGCTGCTCCGCATAAAATGGATCAAGTGCACTCATTTTATACACACATGATATGCCCTTAGATCTAAGGACTTCATTCTCCCGTGTTGTAACAATGATAAGACTACCCCCTAGAAGATTGTCTTTTACGGGCAACAGAGCATCTAGCTGGTCTGCATGATCCAAATCGTCCAGAACAATGAGCACCCTGATAGATCTCAAATTCTTTGTTAGAATTGCTTTACCTTGCTCAATATTGTCAAATTTTTGATCTTTTTTCACTCCAAGGTCTTTGAGGAGTTGAATCTACTTGTTATGCAACATGCCTTTGGCTGTACCACCTCTAACATCAAAAATAAAACTAGACTTCTCCACAGACAAGGATCTTTTGTTATATAACTTTTTGGCGAGTGTGGTTTTGCCGGAGCCATCCATGCCCCAAATTCCCACAATTTGTACACCCTCCTCGCCAGATTGGAGTGTATTCATCTCAAAGTCTTGTACTATTTATTCAAGACCTACTGGATGATTTGCAACCACTAATGACACATAGTTTATTTCTTTCAATACAATATTCACAATTTTCTTCAACAACCTCATTTCATCACTGAACAAGGAAGAACATTGAAAATATAGAATAGGACAGATGATTATGCTTAAGTTTAATACTTAAACAAGATAACGCATATTTATTTAGTTTGGCAGGGAAAGTATTTAGTACTTACTCAATATTTTTAATGATTTGACCAGTGTAAAAAGAGACATTGTAGAGTGCCATTTTCCACTCTTGAAGCCTTTCTAGGCTGTATCTACGCTTCTTTTCATACTACAGAAAAGCATCAACATAGATTCCTTTCCCTTGAGCTACATATCTGAGATCAGTAGGCTCTACATAGTAGAAAACAAGAATAATTTTGGCCCCAGTTTTAAGCATGAATGATAGCTCCGCCAAACACCAAGGTGATTGTGCATAGTTCTTGGAAAAAATTGCTATATGAAGCGAAGCACCGCGCATTGCTACTTCTAATGTTACAGGCAAGAAATTGCCATATTCCAATTCCTCTGAATCTAAAAAAGGTCACCTTCATCTTGTTAAAGATCTTATAGATCCTGCTAGCTAGTTTGTCTTTGACATCTGGTCCACGATGATTGATGAACACATCGTAGCACGGCTTTTGCAGGCGTGTTGATGCAGATGTAGATGCAGATGGTGCGACTTCATGAAAAGTGTTATATTCATTCTTTCCTTTACAACTGGTTGTAGAAGTAGATGCCATAGAATTGGATGGAAGTGAAGCCGATGAACGCAAGAAAGCAGGCTCAGTATTTTCAGAAGTAAGAAATGATCAAACACGTAGATTGAGCGAGTGTTCTTCACGTTCGAAACCACCTGGAAGAAACACGGAGTCACTGAGAGGTGGAGCCATTTCATAGAGGAAAGCAACTAGAAGACAAGAGGGAGTAGTGGGGGAGGTGGAGCCATTTACTAAAGACAACAGGGAGTCGGTGAGAAGAAGTTGTAGTTAAGGAAGAATGGTGGTGTGATGTGAGAGGTGGAGCCACTGCGAAGAAAGTTCCAGTAAGCAATGGAAGTAGAGAATGGGACCATCACAATAATAGCATACGTCATTGATCACAATAATTTTAGACCTTCCTTCTAAAGTCTTAATTCATAAAATAAAATATATCAAAAAAATATTTTTGTTCTTAATCTAAATTTATAAAATAAAATATATTTCCTTTCATAATCTGATTTTATAATTTTATAATATTGTTTTATAGGAGTTTTATTATATTCAATTAATTTTGTTTAATTTAAATTTTAAATAAATATAATTAATTTAAATAATAAGATTAGGATTGATTGATGTATAAATATAAGTATATGTAGAAATTAAATTAAAAATAATATTTAATTGGATTTTAGTGATGAATAAATGTTGTTACAAATATAAAAAATAATTTCATATTATTTTTTATTTTTTGGATGACTCAAATGAAGTGTTTTTATTTGAAAATTTCATTAGTTGTTGATTTGCTTCAAATCCATATTTATGTCATTGATCTTCACAAATGTAGAAGTGAAAGTGCCCCCTATATTTCATGGGAATCTAGTTTGGCACTTCACAAACTATTGCAACTTGCTCACCTTGATCTTTGATAGCTAAGTTCTTGTAAGGACTAGTAGTGTTTACAAGCGCCTTCAAGAGTTTTAAATATTTTTACACTATAAGGATATTGGTCCATGCAAAATAATAGACCAGCCTTGAATTTTCTTGTCCTTGATACTCCATTAAAACCTAAAAAATAGAGAGAAACATGCACAATAATTACCATCCATCATATAATTTGAGATAATTATGAAATACAACTTGCTTGAGTAAGAGCTATCCTCAAAAAGTGAAAGAAAAATAAAAAGAGAAAGGTAAGAGGTTCTTAATTTGCTATAAAATTAAAAATAGAAATATTAATAATATTTTCTATAAATATAGTAATAATAAAATTTCTTAATTGTATTCAAATTAATATGTAATTTTAAATTATAGATTGATATTTCTACATATTATCAATCTTTTTTTAATTGAAGAATAAATTTTAAGATCAATCATTCATAAAATAAAAAATAAATTATTCAATATATATTTTTAAATTTTTAAATTATTTTATTCAATTTTTTTTCATTACTATGTGTAAAAAAATTTCTTATAACAAAAATATAAAAATAAATATAATGTAAAATTGATTTTAGTGTAATCGAAGGTCTTGGAAGCAAATACACTTGTATATAATCATACTAATAAAAAGGGAATACACAATTATTAAATTAAAAGAAGAAGATGAAATGTGTTAAAAGGCAAGCCATTAATATCATATCAGTAATCATGAAATGCTAAAGGTGCTCGCTAATATCATATCGAATCATACTTCGAGCAACACAGAGGGTGCAACGGGCTAAAAGGAAAAGGAAATATACTGTAAAATATAGAGATGGAGAGAGAGGGGATTAGACAAGGAGATATAGAGAGAGAAAGAGAGATATATGTATAGAGAAAGCTTATATATATGTATATATAGAGAGGGGATGTATAGGGAAAGATTGATAGAGAGAGGAAGAGATAAAATATAAAGAGGTGAGGGGAGAGGAGAAAGAAAAGAGGTGACAAAAAGATATATATAATATATATATATATAGAAAGAGAGAAAGAGAGAGAGAGATTATCAACTATCTTGTGTCAATAGTACAAAATATGACATATATTTATAAAGGTCTATGTTCAAAGTAACACACCATTTTCTTAAATACAATTCACCTCTAAGACATCTTTCACATACCCATTTAATTTTCAATCAACTATTTTGTATAACTATAAAAAAATGACATATATCCATAAAAATTTATGTTCAAGATAGCACACCACTTATTTAAAGACAATTCACCTTTAATACCTTTCGAAATATCCATTAAAAAAGATGCAATTTCTAGTAGTTACTAGAAATACAATGTAATTAACCCAAGAAGTTGTGCCTGCGAAAAATATTACTTCTGATTGACCGACTTTGTAAACTATATCAGCTTTGTAAAAGTGGCAATAAGCTGTGAAATGCCTCCTCTAGTCTTTGCTCTTCCATCCTGACAACCAATCCTTTCTCCACTTCGTCCCCTTCTCCCGTATGTTCTGCTCCTATTTCGATCTCCTCGGCAGTGTGCCAGTCATAGTATCCGCTCTGCAGTGTGAAACCACATAACAGTACCCATCTACCATTTCAACCTTCGCTAGATATTGAAGAATGTACGTCCTCGAGGCAACGGGGTGTTAGTCTCATTTGTGAGTAACACAATTTATAACACAACAAACCATGATAGCATCGCCATTAGAGGAATGCAGACTAATTTTGGCCTGGATGAATTTTGCGGTGAGAGAAGTCATCAACGACGAGATTCGGAGAGAAAAAGAGTCTACAACTGAGGACGCATCAGGGGCTGCGCGCGTACATATTGCTATTTTATCTGGCCATTTCTGCAAATTTCTTGCACAACATTCAGTCAATGCGCAATCAGATGAAAATAATTAAAATTTTTTGTTGCTAGAAACTATTATTACCTGTATCGTTTGAATGCAACATTCAATAGCTGATCCCTTGTTTGCGCTGAGTTCCACCTTCCTCAATTTCTCCATGCGCTCCAAACTTTGTATACCGGGCACCTCCCAGCAGGTCTCTACTCTCAAGCTTTCCAATCTTGTGCAATATTCTAGACCTTCAATTTTCTGAATTCGGTAGCAACCCCATATTAGTTCAAATTCTCTGAGAGAAGTTGAACGTGCAAAGCTAGGAAGCTCTTCCAACACTGGACACGACTCTATTTTCAGGCTTTCAAGGTTTACCAGATCACAAGGAACCCTTATGTTCTTCAGCATTTTACAGTGTGCCAATTTTATTGACTTGACTGTCGTTGGCAGTGCTTCGATCTCCGTTAACTGATTATTCCGTTGAAGATCTAGACTCTCAAGGCGGGGATAACGGTCTGCAGACATTGAAATCCTGCACACTTCTGTGCCTGATAGAATTACATCCTTAAGCTTACTGGATACAAAAGGTAATGGTGCAGCCCCAAAATCTACTTTGATTGGGCACGCACATATAGTTAAATGCTCTAAGAGATTAAGACGCTCCAAAGGGAGCGGAAAACATTGCACATTGGAACAATAACAAATTTCAAGATTCGTCAAGGAGGACAGATCTCCAAGAGAGGTCGGCAATGATTCCAGTCTGGGACAATCACAAATTGAAAGATTCTTCAAAGAGGACAAATCTCCAAGAGAGTTTGGCAAGCTTGTCAAAAACTCAGTTCCTATGCTCATCTTTTGTAGCCTGCTTAATTGACCGATGTTAATTGGCAGCTCCCTTAACCCATTTACCCATTTTGAAGTACACCCATCTAAATAGAGCTCTCTCAAGAACGCCTGATTTGTAGTGTGAGGAGGCAACTCTTCCAATTGCTCGCAATAACTGAGATTTAAATACTCTAGCTTTGTGATGTTTTGAAAATCCTCTGGCCTAATTATGAGCTGATTACAAAATTGTAAAACGAGATATTGCAGAAGCGTCAGCTTCTTAAAAGAAACTGGCAACATCCTCAATCTGGTGCACCCGCCCAAATCTAGAAACCGTAAATTTCTCAAGTTGCCAAAACTAGTGGGTAGAAATGATAGCTGATTACATGCACGTAATTGCAAGTACTCCAGTGATTGAAGACGGCCAAATTCTTCTGGCAGGCTCGTTAAACTGGAGCAGTCTATGATTACTATCTTTTTCAACACATTGAGACGTCCTATTGAGTTTGGAAATTTATGGAGTTTGTGGCATTCTGAAATGACTAACTCTCTCAGCTGCACAGGAGCCTGCAAACGTAAAACATTCAGCAATTATTAGAAAATTGAACTATAGATTTGATAGTGTTGAAAGAGAAGATACTTACATCGCTTTCAGCCTCCCACAACTCTTCTAAGTGATGGTCCATTAGAAGAAAGCATCCTTCATAGAGTTCTAAAACCCTCAAGTTTTTCAATGAAAGCTGAGAGGGAAGATTTCTCTGTCCAATTTCAAGCCAGCGAAGCCAGACCAGCTCTCTTGATACTTCACATATTACTTTATTAAAATAATCTCCTCTAATCACAAAAATCTTTGGTCCAGGTATAGAGGGTGCGAGCGACCAATCTCCTCCAATACTATTAGCCATGGATAGTTTATCATCCTGACTGTACAAACTGAACGGAAAGAAGCTTGGAGAGGACATTTGTTCCTGCACAGGAAATGCATTAAATAATAAGAAAAAAGGCATAAAGCCAGAGCCTTATACAACAATTAAAATTAGTAAAAACCTTGAGAAACAAAGCACACAGACAACCAAATACCTTGGCGGGAATAGTAATACCAGGTTTTTATTTCGTTTGAGACAGCCATTATTCCTCGAATGTCATTTCTTCTCTGCAGCAAAGGAAAACACAGAATCTTATAAAATGAAAAAATAAATTTGCCGACTGTTGAACACATACATGGAATAAATCGTTAATCCGAGTTGATTGGGGTAAAATGGGCTAGGGATAATTCGTTTAACCCGTAAAAACAATAAACTTCTTAGACACGAACATAGCCGGGTATTTTCTTTCCATTGTCTATTTACAAAATAAAAGAAAGTATTAACCTCACCTCTGTTTGTTTAATCTGTTGGGGCAACCAAAGCCGGTAAGGGGAATGTTGATTTGCAATTTCTCTTCCTAAATCTCTTAAGTGGTCATGTATTCTTATGTGATTGTTCTCATCAAGTTCAACCAAACATTTATTGAAGAGATTTTCCCAACCGTGCAGACCACTCCACCCTGATCCATTCCATATTTCAATTGCCAAACTGTTATCTTCTCCTATAAAGAAACAAGCAATGTCAAGGAACATCTCTTTCTCTTCATAATCAAGAGCGTCATAACTTACTTTGAGTTTCTCTTTAATATCATTAGGCAATATTCTCAGAATCTTCTGCAATAAAGACTCCCAATATTCTTTGCGGAACTCCCCATATAGCTGTCCTCCAAACACCTTTAGAGACAAGGGTAATCCGTTGCAAGCATCTAAGAAATTTTTAACAAGCTTCTCAAATCCATTGAGAGGAATGGATTGTGAGAAAGCATGCCAGCAAAAAAGCTGTTGTGCATAAAATGGGTCTAGTGCTCTCATTTTATACACGGACAGTATGCCCTTAGATCTAAGGACTTCATTCTCTCGTGTTGTAACAATGATAAGACTACCCCCTCCAAGGCTGTCTTTTACTGGCAATAAAGCATCCAGCTGATCCGCATGATCCAAATCATCTAGAACAATGAGCACCCTGACAGATCTCAATCTTTTTTTAAGAATTGCTTTACCTTGCTCTATATTGTCAAATTTTCGATCTTCTTTTTTCACTCCAAGGTCTTTGAGGAGTTGAATCTGCTTGTTATGCAACATGCCTTTGGCTGCACCATCTCTAACATCAAAAATAAAACTTGACCTCTCCACATTCGAGGATCTCTTGTTGTATAACTTTTTGGCTAGTGTGGTTTTGCCGGAGCCACCCATGCCCCAAATTCCTACAATTTGTACACCCCGATCGCCATGACCAGATTGGAGTGCATTCTTCTCAAAGTCTTGTACTATTTCTTCTAGGCCAACAGGATGGTTTGCAACATCTAATGGCACGTTGTTTACTTCTTTCAATACAGTATTGACAATTTTCTTCAGCAACCTCATTTCATCACTGAACAAGAAAAAAACAAAATAGAACAGATGATTAGGGTAAAGTTAAATACATAAATAAGAGAGAGTGCATATTTATTAAGGTTCGCAGAAACATACTCATTATTTTTAATGATTTGGCCATCATAAAATGAGACCTTGTGAAGGGCCGTTTTCCACTCTTGAAGCTTTTCTGAATTGTATCTATCCTTCTTTTCATACTGCACAAAAGCATCAACATAGATTCCCTTCCCTTGAGCTACATACCTGATATCTGTAGGCTCTACATAGTAGAATACAGGAATAATTTTGGCCCCAGTTTTAAGCATAAATGAGAGCTCTGCCAAACACCAAGGGGATTTTGCATAGTTCTCAGAAAAAATTGCTATATGAATCGAAGCACTACGCATTGCTGCTTCTAAAGTTGTAGGCAAGAAATCGCCATATTCCAACTCCTCTGAATCTAAAAAGGCTGTAACCTTTATCTCCTTAAGGATATTGTAGATCCTGCTAGCTAGCGTGTGTTTGACATCTGGTCCACGATGATTGATGAACACATCGTAGCACGGCTTTTGCAGGAGTGTTGAGGCAGAAGTAGATGCAGATGGTGCGACTTCATCAAAAGCACCCAAATTATCATCCTCGTTTCATTAATGAACACCTACTGTGATGTGTAATTCTATTGCAGTTACTGATTATTAATCTTCTATCTAATACATAGATTATTTGACTCTGAAAAATTAATTTTCAGCAAATATCAAAAAATAACACAACTGCAACTTCACCAATAAAACTCACAGAAATAGAGAAGAAAACATTCACAATAATGAACACAATATTTTGGACAAATTGTCCGTGGAAAAACCCCGAAGGGAAAACCACTACTGCAGATGAGGAATTATATTAAACTTCAGCAAAATTAAGGAATACAAAACTGCTTGCCTTCATCAAGAGTTCGGGCAATATTCTCCTCCGTAAATTCTTTTCCCCACTTCTCGCTAAAATCTCCATGTACCGCTATCCCCAACGCTAACACTGCGCCCTTGCTAACACTGCAAGACTATTTGCTCTCACTGCAAATTTACTTGCTATCACTGCAAGTCTTTCTCAACTCTATACTTGTGTGTTCTCCAAATGCCCATTGATCCCCTTTTATACTTTTCTCATTGGAAAACCAATGGCCATGATTTAATCTCAATCAATGGCTAAGATTAAATAGACTTTAACAACCCTAACTAACTAGATTCTAGAAGTCTCTAGAGGAATCAATTATTTTATTACATAATTATCTAGACAACTCACTCCTTTCTAGAAGTCTAGAAAATAATTAAATAATTAAATAAACACTTCTTGGGAATGGAGACACCTGTCCAAGCTACATAGTAAAATCAACACCTCTTAGCGAGGAAGGTGTTCCCCTGCGATGACACCTTAACCTATCTCTCGGCGAAGATGAATTTCGGGCTTCCCCAATGCTCTTAGTCAAAATGCGTTCCACTGCTGATCTCAGAGGGTATATAATCGAAATAACAATCCCGCGCTGTACACAATCTCTGATGAAATGATATTTGATGTCTATATGCTTAGACCTATCATGAAACACCGGATTCTCAGACAACTTGATGCAACTCTGATTGTCGCAGTGTATCACCGTAGTCTCAACCCTCTGACCAAACAAGGCCACTAGCAACTTCCGAAGCCATATCGCCTCACACGTCGCCATGCTAGCTGCTATGTATTCTGCCTCTCAAAGCCACAGACTTCTGCTTCCTGCTGTACCAAGAGACAACTCCTGATCCCAAGCTAAAGCAACACCCTGAAGTGCTTTTCCTGTCCGTTGTACTACATGCCCAATCTGCGTCAGTATAGCCTATCAACCTGATACCATCACCTCGAGCATATTTGATTCCATACTCGATTGTACCATGCAAATACCGCAACACATGTTTTGCTGCCATCCAATGCACTCTCTTCGACTCGACCATGAATCACTGGGCAGAGTTTACAAAGAAAGGATATATCTAGCCTGGTGTTGACCAAATACATGAGAGACTCAATCAACTACCTGTATAAGGTGTGGTCTACATCCTTCTCCCTGGATGTCTCTACCTTCTTCCAATTTGTGATCATAGGAGTAGACATGGCTCTGCAATCCTCCATCTCGAACCTCCTCAAGATTTCGATGCAGTATTTCCTTTGTCCAAGGAAAATCTCTCCATCTGTCTGCCATACCTCCATGCCTAGAAAGTAGTGCATAAGCCCCAAATCCTTCATCTCGAACTCTGCTGCAAGGTCCCTCTTGCTTTCCTCTATGAGCCCTAGTGAACCTGTTAAAAACAAGTCATCCACATAAAGAATAAGAATGAGAACCTCACCCCCAACCACCAAGTAGTAGAGGTTAGCATCCGCTTCACTCTTCACAAAGCCCATTCCCTGCAGGTATCTATCAATGCGCTCATACCACGCCCTGGGAGCCTGCTTGAGTCCGTACAAAGCTTTCTTCAATCTGCACACGTGGGTTGTACTGCTGTGTGCTACAAAGCCCTCTGGTTGTTCTATGTATACCTCCTCTTTCAATTCACCATTAAGAAACGCCGTCTTGACATCCATCTGATGGATCTGCCATCCCATTTGTGCTGCAAGAGAGATCACGACTCGTATAGAAGTATACCTGGCCACTGGAGCAAATATCTCCTCATAGTCAATTCCCTCCTTCTGCGAGAACCCCTTGGCCACAAACCTTGCCTTGTATTTCTCGAGCAAGCAATTATCCGCGACTGTGGCTTGATCTTATAGGATCCGGGGCCAAGGATCCAACCACGCCTCTATCTCGCTATTCAGGGTACAACCTCCTCCCACACATTGTTCTGCACTATTGAGGTATACTCCTCAACCATTGCATCTTGCCACACTTGTTGCTGTGCAGCCTCCTGATAGCTAGAAGGTTCACTATCTACCAACTGACTAACTAATGCCATATAGTCATCATACCTGGCTGGTTGTCTCCGCTGTCTACTACTCATCCTAGGAGCTCCCACAAACTCCTGAGTATCACTTTGTGACTGTTGGTTCTTGCTACCAACTATAGAGGATGAAGTATCAACCTCCATATCACCCTGATGCATCTCTTGGATCTGCTGCATCTGCTGCTCCATACTCTGTGAATTCTCAGCACCTGAGCTTGTGCATGTACTAGTAACTGTACTCGAGCTTCGCTGTCCTTGATCTGGTTGAACGATCCTTGGAGCTTCCACTAACTGCTCACTCTGATCATCTACTGGCAAATCTCTGGACCTCCTAAATGCCTTGTCCTCCATGAACTTGACATCACACCTAACTATAGTCCTCTTGGTCCCTGGAATAAATATCCGATATGCCTTTGAGGTTTCACTGTACCCCACAAAGTACCCCTTCTCTGCAGTTTGATCTAACTTGGAACGTGTCGCACCTGGAATGTGACAATACGCCAAACTCCCAAATATCCTGAAGTGGCTGACATCTGGCTTCTTCCCTGAGAACGCCTCCTCTGGTGTCATCTTGCCCAATACCTTATGTGGAACCCTGTTTTGTATGTACACTGCTGTACTGCATGCCTCTGCCCATAAGTAACGTGGCATATCCTGGTCATACAGCATAGCCCTTGCCGCCTCTGATATAGACCGATTCTTCCTCTCAGCAACCCCATTCTGTTGTGGGTTGTAAGGAACAGTCCACTCTCTCTTGATTCCTTCCCTGGTACAGAACTCCTGGAACTCTTTCCCTTTGTACTCGCCTCCATTGTCTGACCAAGAACTTTTATCTTCCTCCCTCGCCACACCTCCACAAGAGCTTTGAACTCCAGCGACCAAAACCCCATCCTTGGTCTTCAAGAAGTATATCCGTGTCTTCCCCGAGAACCATCACTAAAGTAACAAAGTACTCATATCCTTTGAGAGAATTCATTGACATTGGTCCACATATATATGAATGTACTAGATCAAGAACACCCTTGGATCTGGTGTCACTCCTTGGAAAAGTTGCTTTTGCAAACTTCCCCAACATACATCCCTTACATACATCATCATGCTCGTGCTCACCCTCAGAACACTACACCCTCACGGCATTTTAAGTGCCCATGATGTATATTGCCCATCCTCCTATGCCATAGCTCTTCTTGATCTCTAGAATTACTGCTGCTCATCAGTGCCTTATGAGTATCAAACTGCAACCAGTAAAGCCGACTGCTCCTAACTCCAATAGCTATGGGTGATTTCCAATCCTTGTGCTTGATTAACACACTTGCCCCTCTAAAGAGTACATTGTAACCTTTATCCTGAAGGACAGATATGGAAATCAAATTCATACCCAAGCCTGGCCCATGCAACACATCATGAATGGGAATCCGCTTACCATTCTCCTCCTGGAATAGAATGCAAATTCTCCTAACCTGGATTGAGTTTGACATGTTCCCCTATAGAAATCTTTGCATTCGATGTCCTCCCTCCTTATAGCCGGAGAAGGCCTCTAACTCCCCGGGCTATATGAAATGATGCCCCCACTATCTATATACTCAAACACCCCTGTGGAGGTTGAGCTAGCCATACAAGCCAAGTGAGATTTAACTCATCCTCCATTCATAGAGCTCATCCTCAAGACTTACCGGCCGCTTATCCGCTTCTTGCCTTTCTTCCTTTGCGGGCAATCACTGACATAGTGGCCAAATTCATGACAGCCATAGCACTTCACTTTGAATAAATCCTTCTTCTTCTTCTCACCTTGTGAATTTGATCCTTTGCTTGACCCCTTCTTTGCTTTCCCTTTTCCTGCAAGGGCAATGTTCTCCTGTTCTGCCTCACTTTGCTGACTCTTGCTACTGGTCCTACTGACAAGACTTAGTCTAAGCTCCTCCTGAGTGAAGTCCCTCCAAAGTCGATCCCAACTCGGCAAGGTGTCTCGTCCATTAATAACTTGAACAAAGACATCCCACTGCTTAGTAAACCCATTTAGGGCTATCCGCACTAGCTCGTCATCACCTAGATTATCTCCAACAGCAGCCAACTCATCCTTGACAAGTCTGAGTCTGGTGAGGTAACTTGTCACGTCCTCTCCCTTGTTCATCCGAGTATTCCTCAACTTTTCTCTGAGAATCAGCTTCCGGTTAGTGGTAGCATTCTGGTACAGATTCAGAATGGCATCCCACATCTTCTTCGCTGTATCTAACTCTGCGACATGTGGAACAATATGATCCTTGACACCATCAAGAATCATCCTCCTCGCCTTGGAATCTTCCTTCTTATATGCTAAGAGCTGTGCTGGATCTGTAGGTACAAGTACAACACCATCGGGTCACATATTCCTTGATCCCATTCTCTTCCAAAGAACAAAGAAATTCGCTTTCCGTAGTTCAAAATTTGAGGCTCCATCCAACTGGCCCCGATTCTTAAACTCCGGCCGAGGCTATCTCTAAAAGATAAAAGAAAAAACAAATAATAATAATAATTCTCGAAGAGGTAGAACTGGTTTATGTCCCTTCAGCCGGTTCTACTTCACGCAGTACCTGCTCACATCCCAACGGCTTGACTCCAATTTCAGCAAATGTCCTAAATGGTAGCTGTTCATCTACAACAGCCTAAACATAATATTTTTGGACAAATTTGTTCAGGGAAAACCCCTCAGAGGGAAAACCACTATCACAGATGAGGAATTATATTAAAACTTCAAAGAAATTAAGGAATACAACCATGGCTCTCTCATTGGCAAGCTCCTATTAATATTCTTCTCCTCCGAAATCTCTCTTTCCCTCAATTTCCTCTTGTTGAAATTCCATAAATGCCATCCCCAACGCTTATCACTACTTTGCTAACATCGGCAAGACTATTTGCTCATCGCAAATTTACTTGCTATCACCGCAAGTCTTTCTCAACTCTATACTTGTGTGTTCTCCAAATGCCCATTGATCCCCTTTTATACTTTTCTCATTGGAAAACCAATGGCCATGATTTAATCTCAATCAATGGCTAAGATTAAATAGACTCTAACAACCCTAACTAACTAGATTCTAGAAGTCTCTAGGGGAATCAATTTATTTAATTACATAATTATCTAGACAACTCAGCCCTTTCTGGAAGTTTCTAGAAAATAATTAAATAATTAAATAACACTTCTTGGGAATGGAGACACCTGTCCAAGCTACATAAAAATCAACACTGTAGAGGTAGACGCCATAGAATTGGATGGAAGTGAAGGCAATGAAGGTAAGAAAGCATTGAGTGTTCTTTGTGGAAGAAACGTCCTATAATGTGAGAGGTGGACTTTGTCCAAGAAAAGCATTTGAGAGAGAGTCGTCTAAAGATGCGGTTCGAAAGAAAAAGCCAAAGAAAACAGGCTGGAAGTGCCGAATTTGTCAGTACAAGACAGAAGAGCCATGTGAGAGGTGGACCCATTTCGCACAGAAAATTATGTGGAAGACAAAAGAGCCATGTGAAAAGTTGACCATTTAATTTATTTTTATTTAAAATGTGATAGGTATTACAATATTATTTGTAAGGTTTATATTATATTTTAATTAATTTTAAATAAATATAATTATTACAGCAATAATTCATTTTGTTCATTGATGCTATAAATATAAATAAATGGAAAAATTAAATTGAAAATATTATATAGTTGGATTTTATTAAGGAAGAAGTATTGTTACAAACATTAAAAATGAATTGGTAATGTTGTATTTTTGAATGATTCTAACAAGTTCTTTTATTTGATTTTTGTTCTAATCATTGTTTTATTTTAAATCTACATTTATGTAATTGATCTTCACACTACAGAAGTGAAAACGATCATATAATTCATGGGAATGTTTTGGCACTTCACAAAATGTTGCAACTTGCTTGCCTCAATCTTTGATATCTAAGTGTTTGTAACAACTAGCACTATTTACAAACAACTTTGAAAATATAAACTAATTATTACACACTCAAAATAAATCTGATCTGTGCAAAGTAATAGACCACTCTTAAATTTCCTTGTACCTAATAGTCCATTAAAACCTACGAAATAGAGAGAAGCATACAATGAGAAGCATCTATCATCATCATATAATTTCATATTATGAATTACAACTAGCTTGAGTAGGAGTTACCTTGGTAAAAAAGTAAAAGAGAATGGTAAAGAGATTTCACTTGTTATTGAAAGTGACACAAGGCTCGAATTGTGTGCAAAGAAATGTGCTTCAAAAAGTGAACAAAATTGCAATAAAAGAATGTCCTTTGTGATTGCTGTTGAGGCAGAGATATGCATGCTTCCTTCTCCACATGTTACCTCACTCTTGGGGATCAAATTGGGGATGATAGGGGAGAGGACCTAGAGTTGTGCACCCTAATTTTGCGCTTCTCAAAATCCTACATGGAAATTTCAAATCACTCCCAATTTCTTACAGCAGCTTACTTGGCATGTTCCTTTCTTATAACATTCGTTTCAAGGCCACATCATCAAATATGATACCACATCAGCATGCTTTTTGTCAAGGTGTCCAAAAAGGCCCAATGAAAAAGTGAGACCAATACTTGTGCATTCACATCATGGGTAGTTGAGCATTGATGTGGCATCACATGGTTGGTTGTTTTTTAGATCAAAAGAATACATTTTGTTTAATTATGGGTAGTCAAGTTACAACTATTAAGTATTATATAAACAATTACTATCACAACTATTGAACATTATATAAACAACTACTATCACAACTATTGAAACATGCTCAACTAGTGGATCCTCTCCCCTAAGAGAGGAACCGTTTGAAGACAATGAGAATGGAAGTACACATCGATTCTCACACCCAGATGTAACTTGTAAGGCATCACCAAGCCTGCCATCAAGCGTGTGGCCAGAAGAGGAGGCATCAAGCACATGAGTGGACTTATCTACGAAGTCTTTTTGGTGAATGCTACCATTTTTTTTTATCATAGTTGACTTAATTTTTTGGATTTTTGCATTCTTCTGGCTGTCTTTGTTCGACAATTTGCACAAATTGAAAAAAATTATGCCTTGAAAGAAATGCTATTTTAAATAGTGATGCATCTTTGAAGACGTGTAAGAGCTGTCTGAAGGAATTTGAAGACGTAGAAGGGCGCCAAAATCTAGACAAGCCGTCACATTTTCCAGTTTGTATCCAACGAGTAATAAAAGCATGAAGCTTGACGTTGAAGCTTGGTGTGTGGATTTGAAGCTTTTGAACCAGCCCTGTGTTTCCCACTAGCAGCGGATTTGCAATTTTTCGTGGATGTCGATTGTGCTAGCCTATGCCAGCAGTGCTACAAGCAACCATGAAGATTAGCAACCACTAAGAGGCCAAGATGAATCCCAAAGAGCATCGAATTCTACTTTACTTTGCTTGATGCTCTCCAAAACACTGATGATCTAGAACTGGACGAATTGCTTCGGCAAGGGCTACTAGAGTACTTCTTGTTTGATGTGTGATGCCAAGCAAAGAAGATCCATGCCAAGATCGAGGAAGGCTATGATGTAGATGATGAACGTGAGGTAGAATGCCCACAAAAGCGTTTACATCTCATTGCATGAACATACCGAGCCCATCTGCAAGCTTCTCTTCATCTGTGAAAGGGCATGTATGTAAAATAAAACTAATAATACATATCTTTATGTGGAATAATTTTTTTTTTTTTAATGTGGTGTCATCATGTTAGCTCACCAAATTCCAAAAAGGGCCCAACTATGCCACATGGAAGACGAAGATGCACAATTCTCTAATTTGAAGAACTATGGGGGATCATTATTGGTATGGTGGAGTGTCCAACTGACATTGATGAGTAGAGGAAGTTTGACAAGGCTGATGTGAAATCTTTAATGTTGATCACAGTCAACACCTCCAATGAAGTTCAACCACATATTTGGGATGTGATAACGTCAAAGGTGGCCTGGGATGCTCTATCCACCATATACAAGGTGAAGAACCAAACAAAGATCTTCTATCTCTAGTCAAAGCTTTGACTACACTCAGTATGAAAGATGGCGAGAAAGTAGAGGAGTTCTTGCGTCAAGTATCTGAACTACAAGAAAATTTTTTAGCACTCGAGGAGAAGGTGAAGGACAAATTATTGGTCCAAATCACTCTGAGAGCTCTTCCTTCCTAGTTTTAGACTTTTGTCATGACATTGAATATCATTTGAAGAATTAGTAAATTTTCTCTACTAGGAAGAATCCATTCAATTAGTGCAAGATGAGTTTGAAGACAAAGCACTGATCTTGAGATAGCATCATGGTCAATTTTTTAAAAAGGGACCACCACAAAAGTAGTCATGGAAGCAACCACAACAACAACAAAAGCCTCAAAAGGAGAATCGATGGTGTCACATCTACAATACAAACATGCATGACACTAAAAAATGTTGGTATAATGTCTTGACTCAAGGAAATTCTAATCAAGAAGGTACATCTGATGCAGTGATTCTCAACAATCTAAACAACATCCTCTCCAAAGGAAGCACAAATGACATGTTGCAACCCAAAAAGATGATTCATCCAATGAGGACATACTAGACGATTGCAACACCCATCAAAATCTTGTTCTTATCTCCTAGACCATATAGCCAATGAAGAACATTTGGTTGATTAAATTTGATTCCAGCAAGCATATTCAACCGGAAATAGGAATTTATGTGATACACTAACTAATCAACCCACTAGAGATCAGGTTCGGATCATAAAAAATAAGGAGTATGTTGCAAAAGGAATTGAAAATTTCACCATTCCTCTTAGGTCAAGAAGTTGTACTCTCATGAAGGTTCTCTATGTTCCTAGCTTGAAAATGAATCTTGTCTATAAGTCAACTTTTAAATCATAACCTTAAGGTGCAGTTCTAGGTTAAGGGAGGCATCAAATTCCATTTGATCTCACAATAAGGTACATTGATTGCTAGAGATTTTATGAAGGATCGTTTATTTGCACTAGATGATTCCTATATGTCTTTGATGTCTTACAAGCAAAAAAATATTAGGATCCGTTCAAGTCAAGTATCTTTCATGCCAAGGACCATCTTGTAGTTGTGCATATCAATTTGTATGAACCCCTTCCTGCTTCCTTTTTGAAATTTCTAGTACTTATAGTTATTTGGGGATGACTTCTCTTACAAGAAATGGGTGTTCTTTCTCAAGAAGAAAAGTGAAGCCTTTGCACACTTGCAAGAATTCTACTGGCTAGTTGTTCAACAAATAGGCCAACCTCTTCTTCTCCTCCACTTCGATCGAGGTGGAATTCACTTCAAAATAGTTCTTAGTATTCCTGAAGTAGCATTAAATCATACACTTGATTGCCCCCTATACACCCCAGTAGAATGGAATTGTATAACATTGTACAATCATACTATAATGGAGATGACTCATTTCATGCTTTTCACAGTTCAGTTGGAAGATCACTTTTGGGCTAACATCCCACTAGTACATGTTGACTATGTCGTGTGGCTAGTAGTTTAAATATGCTAACATTAAACACTACCTAAATCCTCTTTCCTTTTCCACATGCCACATCAACTCCCCATCCATCTACATATACTTGTATGTGATGGTGCCAAATTCGCATTCCATGGAGCCTTCAATGCTTCAATGCCTCACATTTATCACTAACTAACGCCCCACTACTAAGACTCATCTTCCCAAAATTTCCTTGCATTTTGCACCTAAACATGTTTACTTTAGCTTTGTATTGGTGATAGCTTATTCCAAAGGAATGATCACCAATTAGGGATACTTGATTATGCTAAAGCATTTATAGTGTTAAACAATGTTACATTTATCCACATATTAGTTTGAAATGTAGACTACAACATATCTTAACCTGAAATTCCTTTGGGAAACCAAGTCTCCCCAATGCTAAAACCTCACATTAGCTTAGGTTTCTTCATATTTAACTTTAGGTATTTGATAGGTTTCATCATGTAGTCATGTTTTGTAGCTAAATGTTATCCTAGTTGATAGGTTTCTTCATGTTTTACTTCACGTTATCATGTTTAAAAAAAAGGGTGCAAAAGATTTACATGTTAATTTGAGAGGTTGATTGATTTGGTTGAATGCTTGCTTGGGTTGAACTCTTAATTTTTTATCCTCTTATTTGGTTTGAAATTGAAATTGAATTGTGGGTCAATTCAAGTGAGATGAAGGAACAAATTTGATGGTTGTTCAAAAATAAAAATTTTCTAATAAGTTTGTCAGTTGATTGATTTATGTCCACTTATTTTTATTTCTTGATTGGTGAGCCTTGCATCGTTGGGTGTGTCAAGCTAGCAATTATTAATGGAGGAATTGACCAATAATAGGTAAAGTCTCACTTGAATAAATCAAGTTGATGTTGAGATATGGGACGTATCAATTTGTTTGATGGGACACATGACCATGCATGTTTTTACAAAGGAGTTTATATTTTGAAAATAGTATGTTATTATGGGTGGTTGTTTCATATGTATTTGGGACAATTATAGTGTATCTTTTGAATTTATGTAGACTTAATAGTATAAATTGGGTTCCATATTTGTTGAAAAGGGATTGTGTACAACTTATGCCTCTTTAAGCTTGGTGAATGATATTTTTCATGGCCATAAAACTTTACAACTAAGAATGTTAATATTCCAAGCTTACATTGACATAAATTACAAACCCCCAATGGTAAAATTATAAACCTTGGGTGAATAAACAGTTAAGCTCTTCAAGCATATATGCACTTACATCATAGTGGATACAATATTTAGATCATATAGAATAGACAGGCATAAATATTGAATGGTGGCTACAAAATTTACATCATACAAAACATATAGGAATTGACATATATGCAGTTACAATAGATTAGTTATAACATTTACATCTTATAGAACATATAGGCATTTATAGAACTATTGTTATGATATTTATATCTTATAGAATAGATAGGAATTTACATATATGTAGCTATAGCAAAGCAGCTACAAAATTTACAACACATAGAACAAATAGGCATTTACAGTATAACTAAAATGAAATGTTTGCACTTACAATATAGTGGTTGAGAGAGTGCAATAATTTATCTTATGGGTGAGACAATATAGAGTCTAAGAGAGATGTAGCTAGAGACCAAATAGTGTAGGAATAGAGATGACGGTGGTTACACTAGATACAATCTATTTAGACAAGGATAAGCTCAATTGAAAACATGAAGGTGGAGAGATAAATTTTTTGGAAGAATCCATATTATGGTGTATTCTAGATGTAAGATATGAAACAAAGATGGATAAATGTAGAGAAATAAAACACACCCTAAATTAATTTAAATTTATAATTGAGTGATAAAATAACAAATAATAATTAGGCTTAGACTATTCAAAGCTAAAATAGTTCCTCATAATAATATCCAAGGATTATAAGTGCTTATATATTTGTTAACATGTTGTTTATGATGATGAAGACTTTATTTTTATTATTAATAATCAAAATTAGGAATCTGAAATTGAATGATTAGTAATAAGCATGTGATATATTACAGTATGAGTATGGGACTAGGTCACACCCATGGTGTGATCAAATGATGCTTTTCTTTTGCATGATCAAGTTTGGTTGCTACAAATTTTTGTTTCATTGATATCATATACACCTTTGTCTTCAATATCCACATATGAAACATAGATTATGCTATAGAGGAATATTAGGATCTACTACATGTGTATAAGAAATTATTAGGACTTCCTTTTTTGTTAATAAAACCTCTTACCAAGCTATACAAAATATAGCACATACTAAGGAAGAGATGTGATGCTTCAATCAATGCAATTAATTATTTAACTAAAGGGGTGGAGATCACCCCATTCAAATTCACTAGGTGCTTAGACATTTGCAATTTTTGTAATGGAAAATATTGTGATACTTTTGGTTACTTACTTTTGTTATTATAGATAATGGTACATCCATTAAAAACTAAGAAGTTAAGAAGTTTGGCAAGACATTTCAATTTTAAAATGCTTGTCTTCTCCAATTTATATACAAAGAAATGACCAAGCTAAAGCTACTAATAAATAATTGTTAAAATCTTTCATAAAATGGTGGGTGAACATGGTAGTAATTGACACGTGCAATTAAAATTCTTTAGGAAATACTACACAAGCATTCAAAACCAATAGGAGACACTCCCTATTCACTACTATATGGTACATAAACACCTTCAATTATACTGACACCAACTCATACATACCTATAAAGAAGACTAATTTCATAAACACTAATTACAACAAGCACAAATTACCCCTTTCATAAAACAATTACATTTAACTTCATAGTTGTGTAAGTTATATTTCCACATATTATACAAAGATTTTTTTTTTTAAGAATAGATTGCCCCTTTCATAAAAGGAGTAAGTTTCAACTTCACAGATGTCTAAATTATATTTCCACATATTATATAAAGTAATTTATTTTTTAACATAGATTAAAACAAGCACATATTGCCCCTTTCAATGCACCATGAATACATATCGCTAAACCCTAAACCTAATATTGGTTTAAGTAATATATTTAAATATTATTACACACAAAATATGTAGAGACCCTAATGAAAAACGAAGTCAACTTTACAATATTTTTTGAAACCAATAAAATTTTTGATAACCCATTTCCATAAATAATGTTAGTCTAAAGTTACCAATTGAAAGAAATAAAAAAATATATTTATAACTAAAATTGGAGAGGTCATAGTGATGCTCTTAAAGAAGATTTGAATTTCCATAACAAATAAATGTGCTACAAAACATAGAATATGCCTCTTGATAAACACCCTCAAACACCAATTTTGAATTTTGGAATTTTTGGAATATTTTTAGTATAAATTTAAAGAAACAAAAAATCCTCAAGCATTCAACTAGAAATCCCACCAATCGTTATTGTGCATTTCTTGATTTTCAAAATCATAAAGAAGATGAAAAAACCCAGTTGGGTCAATTCTTTAATGATAGAAGCACCCAAAAAACCAAAAAAAAATCCACTTATGACCACTAAAGGGAGTAAAATGATGAAATGCCATTTGAAGTAGTACAAATTTAAAAATAGATTTAAAAAATAGTGGATCATGGCCTTAAGCCCCATTGGTCCACTATGTTTCAATTTAAAACCATATAAAATTATGTTTGAATTTAAAACCACTTAAATTGTGTTTCCATTTGAAACCAGTTGGAGTAAGAAGAGTGATAACCGTAATGAATAAAGAAGAATGAAAAGAAAATTAAACATAGAAAAAAACCTCATTTAACACAAAGAAGTGAAGCAAAATAATAGGAAAATAAAGTAAATGAAACAAAATGAACACCTCAAA
The DNA here is from genome assembly GCA_007258455.2 of Sequoia sempervirens. Classification (NCBI taxonomy): domain Eukaryota; kingdom Viridiplantae; phylum Streptophyta; class Pinopsida; order Cupressales; family Cupressaceae; genus Sequoia; species Sequoia sempervirens. The sequence goes on from VDFB02015222.1 coordinate 166,549, forward strand.
ATAGACCATGTTGTTGGTATATTGCCTTAGTGAGGTGTAGAATCCTCATGAAGGTCAAAGGCATACAAACAATGGCCTAGAAGACGAGAAATGAACAAGCCAACATTGGCGACCATTCCTTTTGCAAATGCCATCACCCATACATAGCTAAAGAAAACATGTTTTTGGTGCCAAATGCAATGAACTTTTAGGAAGATGAGTCTCGGTAGTAGGGCATTAGTGAGAAATAAATGTGAGGTATTGAAGCATTGAAGGTTGCATGGCATGGAAATCTAGTGCCATCCCATACAAGTATATGAAAATGAATGCAAAGTTAATTTGGTGAGTCAAGAAGGAAAGACGAGGCAACACATATTTAATGTTAGCATGTTTCAAAAAAACTATGGCATTGTGCTTGTTAGGGATCCAAATCTGCACCCTAATGCCAAGCTGTGAACAAACTTAGCAGGTTTGGATGTAACATGAGACTGCTTTCAGGTTGTGGGTGTCCTATTTGAAAGCAAACCTCCAAATTATGGGTTGGCTTCCCCTTTTGATGCCACCTAATTACTAATTTCTGAGATAAAGGGTAAGAATTACATGAAAATGAACCTAATACTGAAAAATATCTAAGGTGATACACCAAAACGACTAGAACCTGATAACAACCTATCACATTCAAATCAATATCATAAAACTTGGTTTACACAACTCATTTTCAAATGTAGTTTACATAAGTAATTTCTAAGGAGGTCTCTAAACAGGGCTTTTAGAAGGAAAACAAAAGTTTCACAACTAACAACACTATTGAATAACACAACTTATAACCTGTTAACATACATTTTTGTCTAAATAGATGCCTAAACATGAGACAAGGGTGAAGTCACAATAGTGGTTTACAATTTGATGGAGGAAGGAAAACTGAGAAAAAATGACCCCATGGCAAAAAAAGTGATTTTGGGGGTTCGTACGAACCTAGAAGTTCGACCGAACCAAAAAGGGGTTTGACCAAACCTGGGTTCGAGCGAACCCCTTAAAATTTTTTCTACCAAAAAAAAATGCATATGAAAGGGGTTCGAGCGAACCCCCTTGAAGAGGTTCGCTCGAACCTAGGTTTGAGTGAACCATGGTTCGAATGAACCCCTAGGGTTTCGCTCGAACCCCTATGGGTTCGTACGAACCCCCATAAATCCTCATCCCCTCCTTGAGACACACCAAAAACCTAAAATTTGGCACTTCGGAGCTCGGGTTGAGGATGAAAATGGAGGAATCTTCACAAACCCAATTGGAATCAGGTAGTTCTCAGAACAAGCTATCCAACAAATATAATTTTAATATGTTTTAGTTTTATTATGTATTTTTTTTTTTAGTTTGATTAAACATATGTTTTTCATCAAAAACGAAGGTCTATGTTCTGCACATGTGGAAAAATAGTAGATTATAAAAAAAAATTGAAAAATATGAGTGCACCAGTTATTGAAGTCCTTGATCCAACAAAAAAAGTGAATTTCGATATATACAAAAAGGTTATGCATTATACGGTTGTGCTATGTCTGAATTGTAATTGGTTTGACTTCGAAACTTGATTAAAGCAGAAATATTCAATAAAAAACTGTCTAACCAAGTGGAAGCACTAGATATCAGAGTTACAAATCTAAATTCAAAAGAATTAGAATTTTATCCTTCATGGAAAAAATTTTATGCGTTATACGGTGTTCGTCACTTTTAAAAAATGCTATTTTCTGAAAAAAACCAGTTTTCGTGGGAGGGAAAAAGAAGTGCAATCTAATTCCAAAAATTTTGAAAAAAGAAAATTTAGAATCTAAAGACAAAATGTGATGAGACTCTAGTTTGCATCATCTTCAAATTCTTCACAGTTTAGTTGCTATAGGTGCCCAAATGTAAAGATTTAGTTAAAAATAATAATTTCAGTGTCCAGTTTGGCCAAAAATTGTAAACCACTATTGTGGGATCACCCACAAGTTCACCAGGAAAGATAAATTTTCACAAGACAAACTGATCAATCATTAACAACATACCAGGAAACATGAAATGAAAAGGTAAAATGCTCTATTTTATTAATTCAAAGTGCTTACTATATCACAAGTCCATCTGAGTTACAATACTGATCCATGAAAAATAGCTCCAAAAAACAAAGCTAACCTGTTGTTGGAAAGAAAGAACTCCCCCACAATTCCCAAAATGAATATACTTAAGCCAAAAGATCACACAACTCTCATGCTTTCCCATCTAGAAGTTTCTGGTCGGATGAGGCACAAAATCCAAAAAAGAACCTTCTAAAATCACTCCAAAAAGTCCTCCAAATGGCCCAAAGTCAATCCAAGTCCAATATCACACTGAAGGTGTGATAAAACAACCTCCAAAATGGCACATGTTTCTCCAAAATAGTCAAATGATTCACCCCCACACTCTCCTCATGTCTGCAAGTCATCATTTTGTCTCCCAGGGTGAAGCCACAATAGTGGTTTACAATTCAAGTGAGGAAGGAAAACTCACAAAAAATGACCCCAAAGCAAAAAAAGTGATTTTGGGGGTTCGTACGAACCTACTGGTTCAACCGAACGCATTAGGGTTCGAGCGAACCCCTTTAAATTTTGGCCACCAAAAAATAAAACAAATGCATAGCAAAGGGGGTTTGAGCGAACCCCCTTGAAGAGGTTCGCTTGAACCATGGTTCGGCTGAACTCTGGTTCGAGTGAACCTCTAAGGGTTCGCTCGAACCCCCCTTGCTCCTCATCCCTCTCCTGAGACACAAAAAAATTCTATTTTTTGCTTCAGAGCTCGGGTTGAGGATGAAAATGGAGAAGTCTTCAAAAACCCTTCTGGAATCAGATAGTCATCAAACGAGCTATCCAACGAATATAATTTTTATATGTTTTCATTTTATTATGTATTTGTTTCTCTAGTTTTATTAAACATAGGTTCTTCACCGAAAATGAAGGTCTTTGTTATGCACATATGGAAAAATAGTAGATTATCAAAAAAAAATTTTGAAAAATATGAGTGCACCAGATATTGAAGTCCTTGATTCAACAAAAAAATAAAATTGAATTTCGATATATACAAAAAATTTATTATACGGTCACCCTATCTGAATTGTAATTGGTTTGACTTGAAACTTGATTAAAGAAAAAATATTTAATAAAAAACTATCTAACCAAGTGGAAGCACTAGATATCGGAGTTACAAATCTAAATTGAAAGAATTAGAATTTTATCCTTCATGGAAAAATAGTTATGTGTTATCTGATTGTGCATCACTTTTAAAATGTTGTTTTTGAAAAACCAATTTTAATTGGGAGATGGAAAAAGTGCAATCTGATTCCAAAAATTTTGAATTTTTTTAATTTTTAGAATCTACAGAAAAAATGTGAGGAGACTCTAGTTTGCATCATCTTCAAATTCCTCATGGTTTAGCCACTATAGGTGCTCGAATGTGACGATTTAGTTAAAAATAATAATTTCAGTGTCCAGTTTGGCCAAAAATTGTAAACCACTATTGTGGGATCACCCCCCAGCTTTGACTCATGCAATATGTGCATTTTTAAAACACAAGACTCCAAAAAGGCATTAAAGATAATAACTTGATTAGGTGATTTATAATACACCACTTAATCAAGTCATTTTACATTTCAAAGCAAAATATAAGAGGGGCCACCATCAATAATAGATTACATTATATTTGCATGTAAATAATATCAAAGTGATTAGCAAATCACTTAAATGATAATTTTATACTTTGAAAAAAAATGCAAAAATATAATGAAATGTCAAAATGCTTTCAAAAGCATTGAAGAAGATAAAAAATCCTCCAAGGCACTTGATCATTTTACTTTCCTCATTCTGCATTTCAAGGCCACATATGGTCAACATTCTAATTTTCAAAGGCAACAATAAAGGTTCAAGTTTGGCCTATATGGCCGACCTCCACACTTCTTGGAAGGCATATTCTAAGTCTTCAAGGAACTAAGGCATTCATGACCAAAAGGTCAAAGACATGACCTGTGACTTGGCACACTCCATATGTTTCATGTTTGAAACACTTAGCAATATTTGAAACAAGGCATTAGACTTAAGGCATAAAATGCCTAAGTCATGAACTTACCATTCGGCCCCCATTATGCATTAACATGAGCTTCATTTTTTAAACCATGGGATAAAAATCCCATCGACATCTAGAAGGGGCAAACCCTAATCATCAAAAGATAAAAAATGTGGAAAAACGCCATCATTCTTGCCATCGAGCATTTGGCAGAGACATACTGCCGCCAGGGTTTCACTTGCACGCACAAAATATGGAGATTTTGACTGGTTTTTGTGGTGATTTCTTGAGGAAAACACATCGAACAATAGGTAAATTGGGATTGTTGCACAAAATCTGCATTTTTTTACTTTTTTGGAAGCCATTTCATATGCTTAGGTTGCGGCCATGAACATATTTGTGATCATTTTGTTGTTTCTTTATATCCTGTGATGATTCCTCCTTCTCACAGCTGCCATGAGAAGCATTAAATGGAGCCTTTTTGTTTAGAGATAAAGCTTTGTATAGCAGCAAAATGTGAACAAAAGCTCTAGGTAAGCCAAGTCGACTCCATTCTTCCAAATTTCTGAGCAAAAATGACTCATTTCGAGCCTCTACTCTTGATAGATAGAGCAAAAACTTACTTTTCCTTCTGCATTTTGCATTGAAAGAAGAAAAACCCCACCTTTTGTTGTTGTTTTGAAGAAATCATAACCATTGAGGTCGCGACTATTCAATAATTGTTCTTATTTTTTTAAAAAGAATATACTTTCATTCATGCCGTTTTTTACTTATCTGGAAATGATGGAAAGAAAAGCAATGAAACCCTGCTTTTGCCAGTTGCATATCTTGTTTTCTGCATTCATGGAAAAGGCTCGTGATATTTTTCTTTGTATTTGCATTTTTTCGAATAACCCAAGTGGGTTTTCCGCCATTTTGTAGAAGCTTTGCAATTTTCTGTAAAACCTCAAATGGGTTTCTCTATTTGAAGAAATTTCTAATTCTTGTCAAAAACCCCAAGTGGGTTACCTTCAATTGTAACAGATTTTGATTTGCAAAAGAAACCCAAGTGGGTTTCGGTGTTTTTGAAGGGAAAAAACCCCTACATGCCGTAGAAAATGAGATGAGGTTTTGAATGCTTGAGTTGTTCCTTTCTGAAAAGAAACTCAGTACCTTTCATCTTTAATTTATCTGCATTTGCTAGAATACTATGTTATTTGACTGGAAACTACAAGTTCCTTTATGTGGAAATTTGGGTCATAACAATTGCATCTTTGCTTGATTCTTTATCATCACTAGAAGCTTCATTCTATTGACTATGCAAATATTTACTTTTTCCCTCTTGAAAGTGATTATTGTTTGCCTCTGATATAGAGTTGTCTTTCAAAACTTCAATACCAACACTTTCAACATTATTCTTTTTTTGGATCTTTGTTCATGTTTGGGATCTGTGTCACCTTGATTGCATCTAATATACATACACCATGACTTACATTGTCCTTCTTGTAAATTGATTTTTCATCTGCCAACTCTAGGCTGGAAATTGCCATAGAGGAATGAATGCTAGTGGTTGTCTTGTTGAGGACTGATGTATCTTTAATGGTAAATCTATCTATCTGTATAGAAAGATGACTTGAATTCTTTGGAAGTCCTTCAAAACCTACATTATTTGGTGGTCTCATGATTTGCAACATTTCCAGATTAGTGGATGTGATGAAGTATATCTTGCTGAATGTTACTGTAGGTGACTCTTCTGCATTTGTATGTGATTATCATGTTGCTTACTCAAATTATGATTTCCATAATCACATTTTTCTTTGAAGGACTATAGTCATCTTCTTCATTAGATGAGATATTCAATAGATTATATAGTGATTCTGGTGATCCTATCCTATTTCTCTTAAGCTGGTTGAGTTTGTTCACACTTTTGATAGTATGCACCTTGCTTGCAGTTTGGTCCATATGATCACTAGAGTCTTTACAACCACAAGAAGGGTTAGTTTGTATGTTTATCTTCGCATTTGATGCTGTCAAGTCATTGGATCTTAGAGCATCAAAATCATTAGAGCCATCACCTTACAGTTGGAATAAGTGAGAAATTTTGCAAGTTGAAACTCCAAACACTTTGGTTGGCATTTCCCATGGTGACAAATCATTGTCTGAAAGTTGTTGTTGAATAGAATTGTCAAAACTATCTAAATCATCACCACATTGTAGTAAGTTCTCTGAATCTTTTACATTTACAGTTGTTTAATTATAGTCTTGAAGTTTTCTTCTCTTCTCATCTCAGAACTTGGATGACTTTTCATCTGATCTTCTTTTAATTCAATTGCCATGTCTTCTCAACACCATCCATTGATAGTGTGATATCTACCTTTAAGTGATTAGACCATCTTAAAATGATAATCCATACTTTGATTGGGCTGTGTTCTGTGCCTCAAAAGTTCAGATATTAAGACTTCATCATGTCATATGACGATGACATTGTCTTTGACCTTTTCAAGGGCTACTCACCTTAGGTTTCTAAAGGACTGTATCATTGTCTTTCTAAGGTGAACTGTCCACTATCCTACTATGAATATCACAAAAAGGTAAAAGATAGCAAGGTACTGAACAATGCCTAGATCTAATGGAAAATGAATAATGAGTAAAGGACATATCAATGGTATACAAAGAACTCTTCCCAAATGAAGGAGTAAAGTTGCAATTTCTTAACAGACTTTTTATTAACCACCTTTGTCTTGTGATGATTTCATATTGGCTGTCCTCCTATAATGGAATCTTCATAAAATATGATTGTCTACCCTTGATTCTTGTCTTCCTTCGAGATGCAATCTCTTGTGACCATCTCTTGTTTTCCTTCAGTAAAGTCAAAAGACATTTTTCTTTGTTGCTGCCTTGTATGACATGAAAATACATTTACTCCAATGGACTATCTTGATTTCTTGGAAGTCATCAGGTATCTCCTTGAATGCATGCATTTCAATGGTGTTCTTGAAGAGAACATTGACATCATATAACACTATCATCCTTTAGAGCTTATGGCTTAATGCTTCTTTGATGCTATGTTCTATATTGTGGAATTCTTGTTTGATGACATTGCCTCTCCATATCACTGTTATATAGCATACATTCATGATTTCCACCCATATGCATGAGATCATGATTTATCCATTATTGTTGTCCTTGCATTTCCCTTCAAGACTGTCCCAACCCTCATGGTTTTCATAATAATGTTTGCTGCCCCACATGTTTACTACCTAATTTCTAGAATACTTGTTTACCTTTTCAATCATGTGCCACAATTAACAATCTCCTCACTTTGATCCTAGTGGGCAGACACATGTCCCCTATGTCGGAGACCTGAAAGCTCACCGTCCTATGTGATGTGTGGCTGTCCAGTAGGGTTAAGGTGAGAGGGACTTGACAATACTTTGGATTGCTCCCTCATTATTTAAGAGATGTATAATTGAACTTGATGCATCTTTTGAATGTGATAATGAAAGTTGATCAACTGGCGTGATTCCATATTGATTTAATGCATTGATAACATGTATATCTTTGATCAAGTTGCTCAATTTCCTATTTCTCTCAAAGCATGCTGAGCTCTACCTTTGTGGGAGCCACATTTACCCCAAATGCTACATTTAACTGAATCAGAATAGTAACAAGACTTGTCCTAAATCTGCACATGAAGCAAACAAGTTAGAAAAATAGATGCATATTTTGGCTGTGTTTGATGACTTCATTGTTTTCTAGGACATCCAAGGTTTGCATGCTTATTTAATGCACTTAGGTATCAATTTATGCATGCATAGGTAAGTGTGTATGTAAGGTTTGAGATCTTTCATTACTTATAGCATTTCTCTAACGCCATTATGATTGCCATATGCAGGAGCTAGGAGCACTATGGATCTAGGGGAAACACAAGCAACTCAGGGCAGCAATAGGGCAAGGATGACACCTTCAAAACCAGTCATTCTCAGGCAATTAATGGTCTTCGCCTTATATGCACATTTTATTTGTTTACTTATTCATGTATAAACTATTCTTTATTTTCATTGAATAAGTAAAGTTAGTCCCTTGGATTGTGAGGGATATGTACACTTCATGATTATCAATAAGGATTGCATTTGTACACATATGATTCTCTTTTCTCATTTGCTGTAATTGCAATATTGGAATGAAAATGTAATTTGTTTCATTTGAAGATCTTTTTCATGCATATTGAACTTAGCAGACTATGGTTTATCTTTTTAAATGTTTAAAAAAACAACACAAAGAATAAACACTAAACTTGATTTCAGCTAAAAGCTAAAAATAAGGTAACATTTTTAGCGACATCTAGTATATGTTTGCCTACTAAACATGAGACCAGCTGCCTAAGCTTACACATTGGGAATGAGGTCACTCAGAAAGCTAATACCACTTGAAAACAACATTGCAAATTTCTCTAACTCACTGAACTACTAAGAGACACTTTGAAAAATAAAGAAAACCCAACGATGCAAAATGAAAACTACCACCTAATTGTGCAAAAAAAGTTAACTAATGTGCATTATCACTTAGAGGAAACAAATCCTACTCTAATTTGTACAAGGAAGTTTTTAGATCATACCTCAAAACAGAGTTTGAGGTGTATCCCATTGACTGGGTGATAGGGAGAGGGGTTGGAGGAATCAATCACTGATTCCTGCTCTAGGTCTTTCCTTGTAAGACCTCCTTGGTGTTATTATTCACCAATCTAACCTATAGGTCCCTACTCATGTCTAGGTACCCCTGGTTTGTCTGACCAAACCCCTCTTCTATCAATAAGTTGTCCTTCTACCAAGCCAACCTTGGTGCTTTCCATATACTCTCCATTGGCCCTTACTCTTCCCTAAAGACCAAATAACCTCAACCTTATGCTAGATTCTTGCAGGGGTGTGAAGGTGTTGCAATATATTCAAAATGGCCTATCTAGGGTCCTTATGTAACCACAAGCTTCCAACTTTCCATCGCTTTCACAAGGATCCTTTCCTAGGGTTTTGAAAGGCTACAAGCCTAGAGCCCAATTAGGCCTCTGAATAGGGATAAAATGAAAATTTCTTTAAAACCCACCAGAGACTTAGGTTATTTGTTAATAATTTGTGGTTCTCATGCCTACACCTCAAGGATTTTTAGGGTTTCAGATCCTGCACAGGCCGTACGCTGTCCACATACAAAAATGGCCAAAACCCTAGGGTTTTAAAGCTTTTTAAATTCGTTTCCAAACTGTCAAGAAGTTCTCCTATCAAATGAATTGGAAGAACCTCCGCCTGACTACCATGCATTTCTAGGACCCTCAAAAAAATTCATAAAAAAGAATCTCTTCAAAATCTCAACTCCCCTGCAAGTTATGAGTCTTTTTCTCCAAGTCTACCCCAACCGGACCTACACTGGCTCGCCTAGGGAATCATCTTGCTAGCAACTCCTGCAACCACCCAAACCATAACAACTACCATATGTACAAGCATGGTGTCTAGGAACTGTTTCCAAGAGGCCGTACGGTTTGTACGGGGGAAAAGTACTCTAGCACACCATTTCACAAAAATAGTCTGTTTTAGACTAATAACAAGGCAAAATTCAACTATTTACAGTAAATGCTTGAAAACTAAACAATGAAGCTACAAAATCCTACAAAATGCTTGTAAAAAACCAACCCTACATTCTACAATCTAGACAGTAGTAAAACTAATCCATTAGAACTCAACAAAATGCAAAAAAATAGGAGTTTTTACAGAGAACGCTGCTTCCTTCAAAATTTCAAGATTTCATCAAAACATTGAAACTTCCAACCCTGCTCCAGGGTCGAGTAATCTCTTATATAGGCTCTAAAAATAGTTGAGAACCTTTGGTCGAACCTCTTGTTGACCTTATAACAAAAGTTATAATACCCACTGTGTTTTGCAAACCTAGGCAACTTTTTACAACTTAGCCAAAAATGAAGTTCTAAAACTAAGTAACTCTTGTCAACTCTTTCCAACAAATAAAAAAATCCCTAAGCATCAACACAATGGTCAACATGACCTTATGAACAACACAACAAAATTTTGGACTTCATTTAAAACTTCTAGAAAACCTAATACTTTCCCAGGTGCTCCTGCACCACTGGGATAGGCAGAGCTTGTCCATCCATTGATGAAAATTGAAAATAATTGTGCTCTTTGAACTCGGTAATGACAAATGGGCCACTCCACATGCTATCAAATTTAGTATGCTTTCCAGGCTTGCTCTTCAACTCATCCCATTTGAGAACAACATCTCCCTCTCTAAACACCTTGGGTGTTGCTCTTTTATCAAACACCTTCTTTGTTTGGAGTTGATGCAGCTCCATTGTTTTCATGGCTCTATCTCTATTTTCATCCAGCTCCATGAGTTGTGCATATCGGATAACCATTGGATATTCAGAACCGTCTACATCGTTGGAAAGGTCTCCAAGAGCACTAATGCAATCCTTATAAAATGTGTGCCTTCAACAACCCATCTTTAGGGGCTAACGCAAGTTTTAACCCCAAATTCTGCTCTGAAGACCTCTAAAAATGCAAATTACTAGAACCTAGAAAATAACAAAAAAAAATCCAAAAATTTGGATTTTCAGTTTTTCTTAGTTCTATCATCAGCTAACTTATGTATTCATTATTTTTCGTATTTAACTTACAATTTTCAAAATGAACTTAATATCCTCTTTTATCAGTTCAATTTTTAATTTGATTCAAAGCACTAATGATGTTCCATTTCATGCATATGATGGTGACTTGTCTTTACCCATGTCACTTGGTATCTTTGATCCTTCTCATGAGATTCATCTTTCTTTGAAAGATATCTTGTTGTAAGAAGATGAAATCATTGATCTGCCTTTCTTAACATAACACTACCTTCTCTTCATTCCAATGCACTGTCTTCTAGACATGATGCAGTAGTGAATGATGAATCTCTTCTTCATTCCAGTGCACTCTCTTCTAGAGATGATGCATTAGTGAATGATGAATCTCTTCTTCATTCCAATACACTCTATCTTAGAGAAGATGCATTAGTGAATGGTGAATCTCTTCTTTATCCCAATTCACTCTCTTCTAGAGACATTGCATTTGTGAATGATGAGTCCCATTTGTGTTCCAATGCGCTCTCTTTTAGAGATGATGCATTAGTAAATGATGAATCTCCACTCACATCAGATCCTCTAAGGATAGATGTCGAGCATGTTTCTCCAAATAATTATTCCACTAGCTGTGATGATTCTATAAATGTAATCTATGTCTTTGCTACCCCTCAAAGGCCTAAGAGACCGGTTATTTATTTAACTCCAACTAGTCCTCTTAAAATCATTTGTTCTATTGATGGTATCCCATTTGATAGTGATTCTCTTGATCTTTCTATGGCTCCCTCTTACAGAGTAGTAGCCCATACTTATGAGAATAGAATGAATAAACAACAAGCCTTCTTCAAGCTCCTAAATTTATAACTAAAGCATCCAGTGATTATGATCTTGTCGAGCAACTTTGAGTTACTCCAATTAAGATCTCATTGTGGGACTTGCTTCAATCTGCTCTGATTTATCAAGGTATGCTTAAGGAATCCTTGCAAAAGATCCTCTCGTCTATCTCTACTAGGTCGATGGATGTTAATGTGTTGATGGCTCACATTTGTGTGGATTCACCAAATATCACATTCTATCTACAAGAACTTCTACCCTCGGATATGTAGAAACAAGTAGACCCTCTAATGATTATAGTTAACATTAATAAAATTGGCATTAGACGTACTCTCTTTGATGCTAGTTCGGTACTCAATGTATGTAGCATTGATCTATTGCCTAAAACTAATAATGATTCATCTTCTCTTAATGCTTATTTTGTTGACATTCGTGGGTTCGATAGTGTCAGTCGACAAGCCCTAGGAACGATAGTATTTCCTTTGATTCTGGGACCCATTACCATACCCACCCTTGTATATGTTATATCAGAAAAATTACCGTATAACCTTCTTCTTGGTAGATCGTGGATTCATGCTACATGGGTGCAGTCCCATCTACCTTGCATAAATCTATTAAGTTCATTTGCAATAATCAAGTAGTCACAGTCAAGGCTGACTTGAGGCTATGCACTTATGTGAGATGGCAGTTGTCAGTCAAGATTCAGTTGTGCCTACTCTTATTCCTTCAGTGTCTTCCAATGTGTTGATGTTTAGTCCAACAATACCTACTACAAAAGATACTCTTGAGATAGATGTCATTGAAGAAGATCTTTTTGAAGCAAGAAATTTTAAGTCTGTTCCTTCTACCTCTTCTCAAGAGAATGCATGTCTTGGTGATGATTGGGGTTCTTTGAAATTTATAGAATCCTTCATTGGAGGATCTAAAGTTGACCTGATCCACTTAGACCTTTCGATAACATCATTTAATATCAATATCAAAGATGATTACTCTTTTGTATTGCGGGGTAATGTGAACAAAAATTGTAATGCTCTTTATGGAGATCCTCCTCTATTTTCTTCTATCTTTGTGTCTTCTTCTTGTGAGCAATCGAGTATTTCTCCACAAAAGAAAGGGTTGCTTCCTACTCCTCATTCTTTATCTAAGCAAGAGTGTATTTTGTTGAGGCTTCTAAAATCCCACTTGATTACTCTTCCTTCTCCTACATGTAATAAATTTCATAAGCATGATAAAGAAACACATTCTTTCTATGTATACCATCGTGTGCTTGGCCATTCCACTAGTGAATGTAAGGCCTTGAAGGACAAAATACAACTTCGTGATTCAGGTACCATCACTCATTTATTTGTTGATATTGAGGTCTACCTCTATCCTGTATGTTCTAAGTATCTCGCATGGTTCTCCTCCCCTATAAGTTGGGAGCAGTAATAACTTGTTTTTGAGATGTGAGCCCTTCTTAAGGACCCCCTCTCTTCTATAAGTCTTTCAAATGAAGTGTCCCTCTAGAAAAACCCTTTCTCTTTTGAAGGGTTCTTGAGGGAACCCCCTTTGAAAGATTTTATCTCAAATGAATTCTATGGTGTCTAGCTTGGGGGAAGCCCGACTAGACCTATTTCATATATTTACGTCTAGCTTGGGGGCATCTTGACCAGACCCTTCTTTTCAGTGATTTCCCTACAATGTAGCTTGTAGTAGCCACATGTTCCTTTGATTAGTCTTTCTCTACAGGACCAAGAACCTATAAAGCTCCTTTGCATCTAGCTTGCCTAACATGTTTAGTCTATGGATTAACATGTTGTTTTGCAGGTGTGCCTGTGAAGTGTTTTCCAGTCTGACTTTGCGGAGTCCCCTTATATTGGGATTACTTGATGAGACAATACTTGGTGGAATGTCTTCTTTGTAGGTTTGAGGGCCTGTAAATCACTTTTCATCCTGCGAGAATTGTTCACTGTTGGTCTACAGGCCTCCGAAGCAATTCCTTCAACTCTATAGAAGAGAGTACCTACATAACCTTTTGTTCACCTTATGTAGGTCTATGGATCTGCAACACATTTATTTAACTCTCCTTGGGTCCAAGGGCATGTGGATCCATCTCTCTTGGAATTTTTATTTCTTCCTAGCTTCTCCATCTTTCTCTTAAATTCTCTTCTATCATCTCTTTCTTCTCAATTGTGTATACTAGATTGAAGATCTATGTCTTCTTCATCTTGAGTATATGCTCTTTCTCTCTTTGATATCAGTTGCTTCCTTGATTTTTCGGCGCATTATTCTCTTGAAGCAATTGATCCTTACATTCTTCTCTCTATTTAAGAATTATTCTGTGTTATTGTTTTTAATTTAGGGATGACACATAGTACTAAGACAACCTTTTACATCGAGGTCCCTTTCACTTTGCTAACTCAAATACTTTAGTTTTTTGTGTGTGCCTAGGTGTATGTGTTTTTAAATTTTCTAACCTTGTGATGTAATGGTTTTTATGTTCTAACATTGTTGTCTCGTTCAGGTTTTTCTTTTCTAATGTATTTGTTTCGTACGTCTTTAGTTTGGGGGCATGCTTTTGTGGTCTGAAGAGTTATTTGCTTCCTCTATAGTATCCTTTTGGCATTATGGTGTTATTTATGTTTAGTAGATTTCATTTAGTGTGCATATTAGAGTAGATTCATATGCCTGCTAAAGTGGGGGAAAAATGTAATGTCATAAAATTGCACCCCTTGCAATTTCACATAGATTCTTGTATCCACTCCCCTAGCATTTATGTAGGCTCATTTTAGCTCTTGTATCAGTCCTTTTCCCCTCTTAGGATGCTCAGGACCCCTTTTTAGCAGCTTCCTTCATGCGCTAGCTTTGTGTCAAATCTCGTACTCTCCCTATTCTCATCATTTTGTAATGTGATGTGTCTGGACACTTGCATACCACATGGACGTCCACACGCCGTGCTAGCATCCTATAACATTCCAACATTCAAACGACCATTTACAAGCATGTTTGCCACTTTTCTACTACTTTTGTTGGTGGTAACGACTAGGGACACCATAAAATGGCTCAAGAAGCTTAGTTTTCTTCCTTAAATGCTATATTTTCAATCCATTTGGTCTTCTAGCTTCTTCTCCTCCTTGGCTCCTCTCTCAAACATTCTCTCATATTTCTCTTACTCATATAGCTCCATACAACTTGGTATAGCAACACTCTCAAAATTTTACAATGCTCTTTGCAACTCTCTTGGCTCTCACAACTATCCCTCCCTTTGACTTCCTTAAGCCTTGCAGTTGATACTTTGCTTATTTTGTGCCTTTAGCATCTTGGGATTTCATGCATCCCCTATCTATTACATCCATATTTTATGATATAGGTTCTCCTTGAGTGGGGATTGCTTTTATCACCTATATTTTGTTATACGGGTTCTCTTCCTCAAGTGGGGTTTGCTTTTATCACTCATCACATACTTTATTTCTCTCTATCTATCTAGCTGTCTGTGGAGGTGGGAACACCAAAATGGGGGTTTAACTAAGGAAAACCCCTATACAGCCCCAACATTTTCTCTAGATCTTACGCATGCAAGTATTGAAGCCATTCATTTTATAGAGGCTCCATTACTTGGGTTTTTGTGAGCTTATTTTATCTCTCATACTCTTTAACTTTACCATTTGTACTTTACTTCATTTCAGTTCTATCACATTCTATCATTTTCTCACATTCTATAAGTTCTTAGCAATCTAATTGTTAGTGATCATTTAGTTATTTTCTATGATATCCTCATTCTTGGGTTTGTACGAAATGCCAACATGCCTCTGGGACACCAACATGCCACATTGTCATCCTTTGGTCGAGAGCTCACCTTTTTGTCCAGAAAACCTTTGTGATTTACTCCTTCAGATTCTAGAACTCTTGCTCTGTTCCCTGAGGTAGTTTAGGGAAGTTCGCCTCTTGGGAATCTCGTGAGAATAAATAGACTCACGAGTAGCGATTCCCCCTTCTCTACACTATATTCAAATATTTTTTTAGTTATTTAAAAAAAATACCAACATAAAATACACTAAAAAATAAATATTTTATTAATTTACATAATTTTATAATTCAAAACGTATATGTTACTTTTTAGGCATTTAAGCTAAAAATTTGGATCAGTGTTTATCAATTCTTTTGTAAAAATGTGACCCAACTTTTTGCTTTTACCCTAAAACAATATATTGTGTAG
The DNA here is from genome assembly GCA_007258455.2 of Sequoia sempervirens. Classification (NCBI taxonomy): domain Eukaryota; kingdom Viridiplantae; phylum Streptophyta; class Pinopsida; order Cupressales; family Cupressaceae; genus Sequoia; species Sequoia sempervirens. The sequence continues at coordinate 182,217 of VDFB02015222.1, forward strand.
TTCAAATTAACATTGAATAAGCCTTACAATGAAAAAATGACAAACTTATTGCTAAATTATACTCCCTTATCCCAATTGTTGCACTAATAAAAACCCCAATTTTTCATATTAAAAATTAAGGGAAATTACTATTGACATCTCTCATCTTGTGAATGGCTTCAATTTATTCATTTCCTGTAGCTTTAAAAGAGGATAATTATGTCACTTGTTCACTATTTCTATAAGTTTTCTTACAATTGGGTTGTAAAATTTTACCTTCCCCTCATTGGGTTTTCAAGCCTTATATCTATCATTAATAATGAGCAATCAAATTAAGTGGCATTGGTACTCTCTTAAATTCAGTATTGCCATGCATTTTAGTTGTTGCTTTATCAACACTATCCTCAAAATCATTTGTTTTCACACCCTTCACTTCTCAACTTCCACATCCATATCCTTTCACTTCACAACTTCCCATGTGGGAAACTTAACTTTGGGATTTTTTATTTTATTTTAGTGCTTCCATCCCTATTAGGATAGGTGTTATAAACCTTGCAAGTCCTTGTAATTATTTAATTTTATAACATGTAAAAATTTCCCCTCATGGAATGAGGTGCTACCCTTGGATGAATCTTTAGGAATTCTTGTATGATGCATCGTACCACTTAGATTGTATGATATGACATGTGTAAGGGAATCTATGATATAGTAAGGTGCATAAGAGAATATATGGTGCATCTAAGAACACTGCAATAACATTGATGAGGCATATTACATAGGATACTAGAGGTCTGGAATCTTTCACCACTATTTATAATGTGCATAAGAGCATCTTGTAAGATCTTTGAATATACCAAATTGGAATGCCCAAGTTTAGTAAGTGGACTTCATAACTTGGGATTTACATTTTATTAATATAGTAGGATTCACTCTTAGATAGAGGAACATAGGTCCATCTTGGACAACTTGGAACAAGAGTTTACTTATGGTATTAAGAAACCATGTGTGATAGCCTAGATCTCCTTGGCTTATATGTTTGATGCTTAGGATGGAGTTTATATAATGCTTTTGATTACAATGTTATTTTTTGTTGATTTTACTCCAAATATCAAAGATCTCCATGAAACTACCTACACAATTGTATCACACAATCTAATTATAAAATAATATATAATAATAGTGCTCTCTCTCTTGCTAGGTTTAAATATTGAAAGCATTTTCCTAGGGCATAACTTATGTTGTTGCTATTTTTTATCTATTGAAATTGTTCAATCATATTTCCTATTTTATATTTATTTCCTCTAAGCTTAGCACACATTTACTTTTACTTAATTTTCCAACATATACACCTCATCTAATTTATTGAAAGAGTGACAATTTGGTGATGATTATTAAACTCCCACCCATATGCACAATGGGATTTTTATGGGGATTTCAACATGATTGAATACATAGAAGATAAAAAAGGGATTCTTCATATGCATATATACTTAAGTGGATGCATTTCAAGGTTCTAAATCTAGAATTGGGCTAGCATTTCCAAGTTCAACCATCACTAGAACTTTTTAAAAAAACAACCTAGTATACTTGACCCTAATTTAAAAAAATTAGATGATTTATTCCTTCAATGACATGCGATAGCCATGATGGCTTAGTAGGGACTTTTCTAGTTTTTTCTTAGATGCTATTAGTGTTTTTTCATATGGGTTTATTCTATTACCTTACCATTACATTTTCATTTAATGATATTTCCCTCATATGCCAAGACCTAAGCCCCATTTTTTAATCTTAATATTTCTCATCTTTTACATTAAGTGGACCATGCCATACATTATTCAAATTTACAATCTTGTTCCACATATATCGAGAACCACTAGATGTATCAAGTGATCTATTGAATATGTTCACTATGATTTTAACTCTTTAATCTCTATCCTCTATTTGATATGGAGAACTTGCAACATTTTTTTTTGGCATGGAGATTAGTGTAGAAAGGGTGAGCATATTTTTTTTGGAGGAAGTATTCTCCATTTTACAATGGTCCAAGTTGTGGGTTTGCAGATTGGTGTGCATTCTTTAAAACTAGATGGTATAGAGGACATGGGCCACATCTTTAATGTGAGTAATACTAATATAATTTTGAATGCTAAGGTTAGAACTAGACTAGAAATTAGCCACATTGTGTGATTCCTAGGGAGGTATATATGTCATTAGATTATAGTACATAGTTTTCTAGTTAATTTGCATGTTTATGCACATATGTTATCAAAGGAGACAAAATTCATACAAGATAATGTCTATATGAAGACTTGAGATTGTGAATATATATGTGGAGTGGATAGAAGGATATCTAACGAATTTGGGTATGCATTTAACCTATTTTGTGGTGTGATTAGTTGGGTGCATGAAACTTGTTATGATCATTGTTTTAGCTACATAGGTGAGTACTTGCTCTACTTTGATAAAGGGCTTCATAGTGATGATAAGCAACTTATTTAATATCATTTTTTTTCTAAAAGTGTGTTGGCATACTCTAATATGGTTTCTTTAATGAGTTTTAAGATGGAATAATTTAGAGCTAGCTTCACTTTCATAAACCAAGATCATATGGGATCTAACCCTTTAGTTTTGTTCTTCTTTCCAAGCTTGTTCATGAAGTTGAGTGAGGAGAGTATTTTTCAAGTCTAATGACTTTAGAGAGGGGCTCCAGTTTAGAAAGTTGCTCACTTCCCCCAATCCAAGTAGAAGAGAATGCTTAGGTGTAGTAAATGAAAAATAACTTATCCATATCTTGAAATCTAATTTTAATCTAGATATTTTAAATTTCTAGGTATATTGGGCATTGTTGGAAGAGAATCCAAAGTTCCAAATATGCTCAACCTCTAAGGATCCTTATTTTTATTGTTACCACTATTCAAGAATATTAGTCCAAAATTAGAATACTTTTGCAAGAATTATGTTACAAGGATTTCTTTTTTCAATGTAAGAGAATGAAGAGGTAACAATTCCTTTTGGAGACAACAAAGTTGGGAGCATAAGAATTCATGACAGTAAAAGAGAGCTCCCTACACCAAATGTTGAGGAAAATCTAACAGTCACTTTAGTGAGGTGTTGGTATACCCAACAATGAGACTACAAAAATGAAAAAGTCACCATATTTGGTGATGCTCTTTACTACCCTCAAAATTTGAAATAGATAGTTAGATGAGGAAAATTTATTACAAAATAAAATTTTACTAGGGAATTTATTTAATTTTGATACATTGAAAAGTCCCAAGGTCCAATTCCACTCAATAACCTCTAAAAATACAAATTTCAAAAAGGTAGAAAATATTAAAAAAGAAAGATTTTATGTTTACTAGATTATGTCATGTGATTGTCACCTTGATGTCCTAGCATGTTAGAAGGATCATTTCTACAATTTTTCATCTAACTAGGCTAATTTCATAGTTGTGTATCTAATCTAAGATAGAAAACATATGAATTTGAGAATCAATGGTGGTCTCTAAAAGTGAGTGCAAGTAAAGATATATAAAAGCTCGTATTATGTTCCAACTATCAACAAAATTCATGCTAATCATATAGTTGTCATTATAAAAAGAATAATTAATTCAAAATGAAACCAAAAATAAAATGACAAGATAATTAATTTTTACCATTGGGTAGAACCCATATAATGAACAAATTAAAAAATACACTTTCTTGCTTTAGACCCATGAATAGGGAGCACAAATAAAAGCTAGCTTTAGACCCACGAATGGGGAACACAAAATGACAAAGAGACAAAAATCCTACATCACACTAAAAAAGTAAGAAGATAACCCAATGCCAAAATAAAAACTCAAGTCCCATTAGCCATCAACCACAATACTCATAATAACAGTCACCCCAAAAGCAAATCTCAAAGGGCCTTCTTGGCCTTCTCCCTCTACATACTCCTAGTAAGGAGGGAATCCATGTTGTCCATTGTTTTCCTTTGTCAACAAATATCTCTACCTTCAATATGGAGCTTCTCAACCTCTAATTTGCACCCCTTTCTCTTTCTGATTGGGTAGTTTGGTTTATACATGGCACTAGCCATTTGAAAGAGGGTGCAATTTTCAATAGGAACACCCAAATCATCGAGATCCATGAAATCGGAGTATTCCTCATCCAAATAATCCATGAAAGGATGTGAACCCTTAGAATCCAATTCATTATCAACCATTGTGATTGGAAGAGGAGGGATGAAAATAGGTAGAGGGGCGAAGCCTCAATAGGAGCACCAATAGGTGAAGAGGATTGTTGCTCTACACTAGTGGAGGCCCTTATTGGGGCCATAGAATCAGGATAGGGGTCCTCAAGAGAAACCATAAATTTCATGTGATTACACCAAACAAAATCCACATCTAGACTACTTGGCTTCTTAACTGATTGCTTGAGACAAAAAAGCCTAACAGTGGTAGATTTGGGAGAAGTGCAGCCAAGGATTTTGTGCCCCAACATGTTGCAACAAAAATACCTAAAGGGAAGGCCTTCATAATTTAGGAATTGAGTCCAAGTTCCAAGAGTAGAATGCATCAGAACAAAGTGATACAAAGGTTTGGAGATGTCAATTATAGCACAAACCCAAGTTATGAATTTGCAACAAGGGACACCAGGATCCAGACTAACAAATGTTCCAAACTACTCACTCATATTTTTAATGAGTTTAGGCACTCGCATAATCAGTGAGAAATTATACAACTTGATCCAAATGGGGACTGAAGTAACCTTAGTAGCCATAGGATCAATAAAGGGAGATTAGTCCAAAAGGAAGAGGCTAGACTGGTCATAGAACCAAGGACCCTCCTACTTAACAAAGGTGTAGTGATCCATCGAGGTAAAGTGAAGTAGGATAAACTCAAATTTAATGATGTCAATACGCGGGAGAGGAATATTTCTCCAAGAAGCCCTCATCCAATCAACAAATTTCTCAATTGGTGGCCTATTTCTCAAACAGTGAACAAGGAGAGACCTGTTTCCAATCTCCTCCGCCAAACCATCTATACAAGCATTTGATATGTGAAAATCTATAGGGGTGTCTATCAAAAAAACCTCTAAGTCCCCCATCACAATGAAGCAAGGAAACTAGATTAGGTGCATTCAATGAAGGAATAATTGGTGGTGGCAAGGATCAAACTGAGGTAATTTGAGTTTTGCAAAAATCTATGCACTCATGGTAGGGGTTATTCCTTTTCCTACACCCGACGATGGAGAGAGGAGAAAAAATATGAGGAATAGAGGTAAGTGAAGGGGTTGAATCCTAGTCAATTCCCTAGGCACAATAACAAAATTCAAACCCTTCACACCCTTGGTTCGTGCATTCCCTTCTACACATTGTTACCACCTTCGTCGTCACCACAATGTCGCCACCCATCCGCTTCTGCCCCCACGTACCCTTCTGCGTCTTTTCTCATCGCACACATCAGTTTTAGGGTCAATAAAATTTAATATGTTTTTTACTAAACATAAATATTAACAATTAATAAATATTAAATTTTTAAACTATGAATAATAATTAAAAAGAACTTGAATTTCAATTAATTAATATTTACAACCAACTATACATCCATAATGTGTTGGATGGAAATTACCCTAAATGGGGATAGGATGTTGGTATGTGGTGACTGATCATGCTATATTGTACACTCTTCATGTAAGCTTTTTTTTCGTGTTGCCACCGAAAAAGGAAAAATCACCAAAAAAGAAAAAAAATTGACTTTGTAAAACCCTAATTTTGGAAGCTTCTAAAAAGCTTGTTATAAGCGGTTTGGATGGGAGTTGCAATAGGGCATTATTAGTGAGATTGTAATATGTTTTACACGGGATAATAAAATCATTGGATGGTTGTGGTTTTGTGGATGTAGCGTAGATTGGGTGAACCATGTTAAATTCTTGGTGTTGTATTGTTTCTGATATAATTTTCTATGCGTTTTTATTTCTTGGTTTTATTGATCAAATATGTATTTAACTGTTAGATATCTGCTTTCTAACCCTAACAAGTGGTATTAAAGCAGGTTGTTTTCAGTTATTCTCTACAAGAAGGTCTCGTGGTTGAGTGGGAGTTTCACGGTTAAGTGGTAGCAATGGCGAACGAGGATAAATTGAAGGTAGATAAATTCAATGGGTAGAACTATCAGTTATGGAAGATACAGATGGAGGATTATCTCTATCAAAAGGATTTCTGGAGGCCATTGGAAGGAATAGCAAGGAAACTAGCAACAATGAGTGATGAGGAATGAAATATTTTGGATAGAAAGGCACTGGAAGCCATTCGTTTATGCTTGGCACAATCAGTGGCATTCAATATTACAACAACAAAGACAACTCAAGAGTTGATGGAAACCCTGTTGAAGTTATATGAAAAGCCTTCCACTTCGAATAAGGTATTTCTTATGAAGTGTTTATTTAACATGAAAATGGGAGAAGGTGGATTAGTTGTTGATCATTTAAATGAGTTTAATGTGGTTACCAATCAATTAACTTATGTAAATGTAAACTTTGATGAAGAAGTTAGGGCTCTTTTGATTCTGTGTTCTTTTCTAGAAAGATGGAATAGCTTGGTAACAAATGTTAACAATTCTGTTTCTGGTTTGAATACATTGAAATTTGATGATGTTGTTGGTGTTATTTTGAGCAAGGAAATTCATAGGAAAGGCTCAAGTGGAACATCCACATCAGATAGTGTTTTGAATGCAAAAAGCAGGGAAAGAACAAAGGAGAGAGGAAACAATTTTGGAAGTCATAGGAAGTCACGAGGAAAATCAAAGGACAAAAGGTCCCAATCTAGAGATAAGAGAGATTGTTGGTACTATGGTAAGTCAGGTCATTTAAAGAAATATTGTTGGTCTTAGAAAAATAAAGGAGAAAAAAAGGAAGGCAATAAAGAGGAAAATGTGGTAAATAATAAATCTGATGAGGATGCTTTGATTCTTTCTCTTGATAATGTTGATGATTCTTGGGTGTTAGATTCAGGGGCTTCATTTCATGCTATGCCCCATATAAGTTATTTTATTGATTATGTCCAAGGGGATTTTGGGTTGGTTTATTTGGGAGATAACGAACCCTATCAGATTGTTGGAAAGGGAAGAATCAATATTAAGTTGCAAAATGGGAATCATTGGCTACTACATGAGGTAAGGAAAATTCAAAAGTTGAAAATAAATTTAATTTCAGTAGAGCAACTAGATAATGAGGGTTGAGTTATTACATTTAGTGATAAAAATTGGAAGGTTACAAAAGGTGTCTTAGTGGTAGCAAAAGGTGTGAAAGTAGGTACCTTATATCTTTGTATAGTTCATACTGTTCCTTCTACTTTAGCTATTGCAAATAAAAATCAATGTTCAAGAATAGTTGTTGCAATTCAACATGCAAAAAATTAGACAGTTGTTGTGGATTCTAAATCAACATTATGGCATAATAAAATTGGGCATATGAGTGCAAAAGGTATGAAAGTACTTCATTCAAATAATGTTTACCAGGTCTGAAATGTGTTAATATGGATTTTTGTGAAAGTTGTGTGTATGGAAAATAAAAGAGAGTTAGTTTTCTCAAGGATGAGAAGCAAAAGAAAGATGAGAAATTGGAGTTTGTGCATATAGATCTATGGGGACCAGCTCAAGTATTTTCTCTCAGTGGTTTTTAGTACTATGTCACTTTTATTGATGATGCAACAAGGAAGGTATGGATTTATTTCCTTAGGCTGAAATTTGATGTATTTGAAAATTTTAAGAAATGGAAAAGCTTGGTTGAGAATGAGACAGGTAAAAAGTTAAAATTTCTCAGATCTGATAATGGTGGTGAGTATTGCAGCAAAGAATTTGAAGACTATTGTTCCTCTAATGGTATTCGTAGGTAGAAAACGGTTCTAAGGACTCCACATGAATCTGAACAATAATGGAGCGTGCACAGACTATGAGATTGCATGTTGGGTTGCCTTTAAACATGTGGAAAGATGCTATAAACATTATTGTTTATTTAATCAATAGAAGCCCCTCTAATCCTTTGGGTTGTGGTATTCCAGAGGAAGCATGGATGGGTAAGAAGGTGAGTTATTCTTTTCTCAAGACCTTCAGTTGTAAAGCATTTGCACATGTAGATTTTGAAAATAGAACCAAGCTTGAAGAAAAATCAAAGAAATATATATTTGTTGGATATGGCATTGATGAATTTGGTTATAGGATTTTAGATTTTGAAAATAAAAAAATTGTGAGAAGCAGGGATGTCATATTCAATGAGAAAGTGTTGTAAAAAGATCAGTTGTAGCAGCATGAGAAGAAATAAAATGATTATGTAGTGTTGGATGATACACCAAGGTGATCCCACAGTACTAGTTTACAATTTTTGGCCAAACTGGACACTGAACTAATTTTTTCTAACTAAATCTTCACTTTCAGACACCTATATCAGCTAAACCGTGAGGAATTTGAAGATAATGCAAACTAGTGATTTGTGACATTTTTTCTATAGATTATAAATATAGGTGTAGACATCCAAATTTGGACACTTAATTTATCCAAATTTATCACTTTTCATCTAAACATCCTTTTATCCGAGTTAATTAAATAATATTACTATTATTTAATTAATATCTTTAATTCTGCCAAATCCCTAAGGTATTTAATTAATAATTAAATACCTTACCCTCCTTAATCCTCTTTTCATCAAATAAATTAAATAAACATACATTTATTTAATTCTTCACATTGCCATTTTCTATCTAACCTAATCCATCTCCCTAATTTTCATTAGTGGATGACATGCCTAATCCTGATTGGTGATGTGTAAAACATATCTTCCAACTTTTGCAAATTGGCTTCTAATCCTTATTTATCTTCTAATTATTGATTAATTAAGCTTAATCATTCTCCAAGGAATTTTTAATTCCTTTTTATTTTTTCTAGATTCCCCTCTCTTATATGTGAATTTTTAATTCACATTTCATCCTTCCAAGGCTTCTAGAACCTTGGACTTGTCACAATCTCCACATGTGACCCACCTTGGACTTGTCACAATCTCCACATGTGACCAAGTCCCACATTTTTGGAGCCCACCTACCCCCTTCTGGGGATTATCCTCTGTGAATGGGAATTTTTTAATTCACATTTATCCCCTTAACCACCTTTCTTTTCCTATATTTTTATAATTTAAAATTCTCAATGTCCCTTTTTCTACTCCACTTCAGACAAGAACTCTCATGAAATCCTTCATCTCCTCCTGGCAGCAGCACGTCCTTTTCCACCCCATGTGACCTTTTGACAACTCATCTCCACCTCCTCATATCCTTTCGTCTACTTCTCTTTCACATGTTTCCATGCAGGCCAAGTGCTCTCAACCCACCATAGCCCTTCATCTTGACCTTGTTGGATCAATCTTGACCCTTGAATTCTCTAGAGAATTCAAATTCTCCTATAAATAACCCCCTCCTCAAGGGCATTTTAAGAACACTTTCATTTTGAGCAACCACATGCTGCCAATTTGCCTTCTCAAACACTTTGCACTCTCATAACTACATGCTGTCCATTTGAATCCTCAAGCCTTTTTCAATCATTCAACCATCTTTGTTCATCATTTTGCATATTGAAGCTTGCATTTTAGTCACTCAATCCATCATCTAAGGAGCACACAACCAATCCAAGCAAGGGCCAATCAAAGAGGTATCAACAACAAGGGAGGTAAAAGTGTTTGTGTTTTATCTTATTTGCATTCCTTTTCGTTGAACCACTCTTTTGGCTAATCTTGAGGTGTCCTTGGTATTTTGTTATTCTTGCATTCTTAGTTAGATTTGCACATTTAGAGCAGAGGAATTCCAAGGTATACAACATCATTTTGGCTGAAGGGATCTTAGTTGATCCAACTAAGATTAAAGCGATACTAGAATGGTTGGTGCCCAAAAATGTGCCAGAAATTAGAAGTTTTATGGGATTGGCTCGATATTACCATAAGTTTGTGGAGAATTTTTCAAGGATAGCTTTTCCTATCATGTCATTACAAAGAAAGGGAAATAATTTTGAATGGTCTAAGAAGTGTTAAGCAGCCTTTGATCAACTTAAGGTAAATTTGACCACAACAACAATACTAAAGGTACCAAATTTGGATGGTAACTTTGTAGTTATTGTGAATGCATCTGGGGAAGGATTGGGTGGTGTATTAATGCAAGATGGGAAAGTCATAGGCTATGAGTCTAGGAAGTTGAAACCCTATCAATAAAATTATGTTTGCATGATTTAGAGTCAGCAAAAATGGTTCATGCTTTATAAATGTGGAGGCATTAGCTATTGGGAAAACCATTTGAACTCAAGACTGATCACCATGGTCTTAAGTATTTTTTTACTCAACCTCATCTTAATGCGAGGCAGATAACATGGTTAGAGTTGATATCTGATTATGATTTCAATATCAGTTATATCAAAGGAAAGAAAATTGGGTTGGATGCCTTAAGTCGTAGGAGACATATCTCCTCAATGGTATTAGTCCAAACTGACTTTAAGAGTTAAGTGTTACGAGAATCCAAGGGAGATGAATTCTATGAACAAGTCAAGCAAGCACTCACAGATGATCCACAAGGCCAAAAGTATGAAGGATATCACCTTGAACCTAATGGATTGTTAAGGTTTAAATGGAGAATCTATGTACCTAATTATGAGGACTTGAGGGACATGGTATGGAAAGAAGTTCCTGATGCACCATATTCAGGACATCCGGGTGTAACCAAGATGTTAGTTGATGTTAAGCCATTATATTTTTGGAAGGGTATGAAGGGAGACACAACAAGATTTGTAGCAAGTTGCTTAGAGTGCCAAAGAGTAAAGGCAGAGCATCACCATCATGTGGATCTATTATATGCACATGAAGTTCCAAAAAGTAAGGGATAAGTTATTAGCATGGATTTTGTGCAAGGTCTCCCTATGTATAGGAACAAGCACAATGCCATTATGGTAGTGGTTGACAAGTTGACAAAAGTAGCTCACTTTATACTACGAACTATGAATTATGGAGCTCCTGTAATAGCTCAAAAGTTTGTACAAGAAATATTTGGATTGCATGGGATTCCTAAAAAATATCATTTCAGATAGGGATACTTGTATAACATCTAGATTTGGCAAACCCTATTTTTAGCACTTGGAACATAATTGAATATAAGCTCTACTTATCATCCAGAAATGGATGGGCAAACTGAAAGGGTAAACCAAGTATTGGAAGACCTAATAAGGATGTATTGCATGGATAAACAATACAAGTGGAAGGATTACCTACCTTTGGTAGAGTTTGCATATAATAACTCTTGTCATTTTGCGATCAAGATGGCTCAATTTGAAGCATTACATGATAGGAAGTGTCAAACACCTATTAGTTGGGATAAGTTGGAAGATAGGATAAGCCTTGGGCCCAAGATGTTATCAAAAATGGAGGAACAAGTCGGAATGATTAAGCAAATATTAGTAGAAGCTAATGGTAGGCAGAAAAGTTATGCAAATTCCAAGAGGGTGCCTAGGTGTTTCACATTAGGGGATAGAGTTTTGTTGAGAGTTAAGCCTTGCAAAAGTTCTATTAAGTTTAGAAAGACATCCAAACTAGCTTTGCGTTATGTTGGACCTTTTGAGGTTCTCGAGGAAGTCAACCCTATTGCATATAGGATTGCCTTTCCACCAACTCTTGCTAGGATGCATAACATCTTTCATGTCTCATATCTCAAGAAGTATATACCAAGTGATAACCATGTCATTGATTGGAATGCTTTACAGATGAAAGATCTAGGGGTGGTAACAATCAAGTTGTTCAAGGTGCTAAAAACACTTAAGCTTCACTTACATAACTAAGAAATTTTGCAATGCAAGGTCTAGTGGGATCAGTATGCAAAAGACTCTACCCCATGGGAAGACTATGATCAGATGAAACTGAAGTTTCCACAAGTCTTGCAAGAATTTGAAAATTCTTGAAATAATAAAATGTTTTTCTTTGTTTATTTTTAGTAATCTGTGCTTTATGCTATGACCATATTGATACTTAAAAATCATCCGGATGATGATTCACAAGGGGGAATATGTTACACCCCAAGTGTTATTACCTTGTTTGGTGAATTACTTTAATAAATGTGAATGTGTTTATTTATGAATTGTGATGGAATATGTTGAATGAACATTTTATTCAAATAAACACTCTATGATTTAGTATATGAAATATATAATGTGAATATGGAATGTATGAGAAGTATGTGAATGCATTGATTCGACTAACTATTGCTACGGTGGACTATGTTCAAATGCAGGGACGAGTTCAAGCCTCTAAAAGAGAGGGGAAGTATCACTGAGGAGAAGAACTTGGTATGGTAACCTCTAATTCAGTCTTACTGAGCATTCACACGTGCTCGTGCCCTAGATGGTCTTAGTTGAGTCAAGGCATTTGGGTAGATGGTAAGTGATCTTCAGCATATTAGTATATGTTATATTGATTTGTGATTTTGTTTATGAATGTATGGAATGAGGTATGTGATGAGTCTTACTGTTAAGTATAATCCATCTTTATGTGTTTATCTGCAAAATGATGAGATATGTGCAATTAATGTATATATGTATATATGTACGTGTCTTTGGTAAACTCATACATATGAGTAAATACACACATGAGTATACATAGGTAGATGTACCTAGACATGCTCATGGGCGGATTACCCATATGCATGGGAATATTGATTGGACTAAGTGACACACACACATGCACACATATGTATATACACATTATATATATATATATGTATATATATATATGTTGATCATTGGGTTTGCATGTATGAGTGATTTATAAAGAATGAAATAGAATTATGTATATGTGTGTGTGTAAGTTGATATAGAAACATATATATATGTAATACTATTCTTTATGTTTATATATTTTATTAATATGTTTATTAAAATGTATTTGACAAACTTATGAAAATAATATATATATTGATATATATATATATACTTAAATGGATAAAAATGTGTATATATACATATATAATATATATATTATATACATATATGTATATATATTATATATGAATGTATAAAAATATAATATTGTATATATTATATATATACATATACGTATATATTATATACATGTATATAAAATATATTATTACATCTTCCAAAGAGAAAACTCAATATTAATTAATGCCTTAACATAACACTTCTCATTGAGCAATGTGTGTCCTAGGTTTGAGACCTAGGACCCATTCACCCATGGGCAAATGGGTCCTCCCTTAGACCTAGGACCTAAATTTAAATTATATTTTTTATTGTATTTTAATGTTTTCAAATATATATTCAAATGTCAACAGGTGTTATTTTAATTTTGGGAAATTAAGGTTACATATCTATAAATAGAAGGTTATTTCACTATGTTTCATCTAAGACTTTGAATTGAGCATTCCTATAGAAAATTTTGTGATCAAGAGAATTTCAAAAGCAATCCAAGGCATTCAAAGGAAAGTTTATTGAAGATCTATTACAACAATCAAGATCCAATTGTCATATCAAAGTCTTCTTACATCATGCATGTTATTAGAGCTAATATGATGATGTTTCATGATCCATTCAAGCATTCAAGGAATTATTTTAAGTCAAATATCAAGGTTCAAGATCCACATCCATTGAAGCTATTTCATGCAAGTTGTAGATTTACATTCCAAGGTTTATTCAAAGGATCAGTGAGTTGTGACATTGAGTTGTTCATTCATCATTCCTTTCATGCTATTTTATTTCATTTCAAGGTTTGATTACCAAAATGGGGCTTGACCAAGGAAAACCCCAATTCACCAAAAACAAAACTTTTTTCCCTCTTGATTTGTGTTTGCAAATTTAGGTGAAAGAAATCTTGAAGATCTCTTGAAGAGAAAAATCGGAGAACTTGTCAAAGTTGCAAATGTTGTCATAAAAGTTTTCATCTCACAAAAGCTCAAATACATAATTTATTTTTTGACTTTTCAAAATTGAAACCTAGGAAAAGTAGAAGATTTAGATATGTAGCAAAGGCTCCCAAAAGTTGCAGACAAACCTTGACTCAGGACCTATTCGCCCCTGGGTGAATGAGTCTCAGATGAGCTCTAGAAACTGACTTTTGGTGACTTGTAAACATCATCCTTTCCTTCTCTGATTTATGATATAATTTCTAGTTCTACTTATTTTGAGTTTCATCTAGCTTTTCCAAGTTATAGAGTGCATTTTGGTGTTAGTTTACTATTTTTTAGTTTTTCTCCTTAAAGTGTTGTTTGACCAAGACCTCCATCCTTGCCAAAAAAAGGAAATCTATAGATTCACACTTTGACTTGATTTACCTAAGGGTTTATAGTCATTTCATTGTGTGGACCTCATTTCCTAGTGATATAGAAGGAAAATAGGTCCCTAAGTGGTTCATACACCTATTTTTCTTTGTTTCATTTTGGTGAACCCGCATTTGATTTTTGCATCTTATGATTTTGGAGTCTGTTTTCACCCTAGATCTAGATCTTGCATTCATTTGCATTACATTGCATTAAATTGAATCTCATTTAGGGTTGCTTAACTTGCATTAACTTTGCATCTCATTTAGGGTTTTAGGATTACATTTTTGCATTCTTTAAATTTGAAAAATATAAAAAAGTTAGTCACTTTGCAAAGCATTTATATAGTTCATTGCATCATCATTCACTTACATTTGAAAATTGAATCAAAATCTCACATCAAATTAGGTCTCCTAGTTTGTCATTTAGTCATATTTTTTTATTTTCATTAAACCTTAATTTCACAGAAAATTCAAATTGTAACTCACTGTCTGAAACTAGAATCTAGAAACCACACAAATTACCTTGAAAATTTGTAAATTCAATTTTCAAAACCCTAATCTAGGACCCATTCTCCCCTAGGCGAATGAGTCCCTAATAAGGGTTGTTTCCTAAATTTTTGGGTATTAAAACGTCTATTTTTGTATTCTATTTTGTTGTTTTCAATTTTTTGTTTTAGTTTGTAGAATTTTTGTTACTTGGAATTGATCATATTTAGCTTCATTTGATAAATTTAGTGCATTTTATGAATTCAAATTTAGTGCATTGTGTGAATTCAAAATTGCATTTACAAGACATCGTTTTCAATTTTTTGCAAAGCATAATCAGAAAATTATCTTGTTTAGAATCTAAAAATTGTATTTACGTATTTGCATTACACTTTACATTATAGGTTACTTCATTGCATTTCACCTTTTATCCATGTTGGGTGCATATCGAGTTTGTGAAACTTGTATGAGCTTTACAACTCTGTGTCCTATTAGCAATACTATCATGATACATAGTTCAAGACTCATGTCATCTTGCGATACACCATTCGCCATGCATCTTGGGTTTTCCAACTCTTTCACTCATAGTATTGACACTAGTCAACCCTCTGTGGATCATAGTATTCATACCACATTTCCCATGACTTCCCTACCCACAACTAATGTGAACGATGTTGAAACAATGGTTACTAATGTCCTAAAAGAGAACATAAGAAGGATAGATGAAGAAATAGAGAAATTACAAAACTCTGTGACTTCTGAAAACATTGCTAGTAGTGCCATTCCTGCTTTAGACAATGTGAGGAAAATGCTTGAAAATAAACATGGTCTAGCTCATATTGTTGAAAAAAATGTCCCTACCATGAATAGTTGTGCTCAATCTTTGAGATATACTCAAAGCCAAGGTGTAAATTAAATTCCTCCTTCCACAACCCTTACTTCAATTCCTACCTACACTAGTACTTGTTATTACAACCATCCAACCTACTAGCAATGTCAACACTTCCTTATGTATTTCCATTGGGAATCCCTCTAGCTTTGTGCATTCAAATCTCATAGCTCATCAACCATCCCCCATCATAAATCTACAATTCAATTTCCCTCCACATACATACACAACTCCACCCTATTCACCTCCATCTCACAATACCAACAATGATCCAATCCTTAATGCACTTTTTCAAAATGTCTCATCCCTCCAACAACAAATCACCACACTAAACCAAAACAATAATGACCAACCTTCACAATACATCAAAACCAATTTTTTATCCTTGGAGATATTGAGAACATAAATTCCACAAGGTATAGAGGTTCCTAGGTTTGAAAAATATGGTGGGAAATGAGATCTTGTTAACCATGTTTCCGCTTATGTAGCCTTATGTAGTGACTTCATTTTTTAACATAAGCTCTTGGCTAAGCTTTTTCCTCGATCCCTAAAAGATGTTGCCTTAGAGTGGTTTTGATCCTTATCGAATAATTCTATTATTTCATTCAATTAACTTATTGATGCCTTTTACAACCACTTCCAAAATCACATGGTTCCTAAGATGACCTTAGCTGATTTGATGACATGTAAACAAAATGATGATGAAAAGGTCATTGACTTCATAGCACGATACCAAGTGCTTTAATCACAAATAAACATTAAGATTCGTGATGCTAACTTTCAAATAATGTTTTTTTCCAATTTTTAAGATAAAATCCAAGCTAATCTTGAGATATTGAGATTTCCTTCCTTTACACAGTTGTGTACAACCCTTCATGATTATCAAAATTTGGTTAGTAGTCGTGAAGTGAAAACTCCCTCTAATTGTCTTGAAAAGTTTGAATCCACACCTCAAACCAACTACCAACCTTTCAAGAAACAAAATAAAGGCTTTCTACAACTTAATCCCCCTCAATAAAATCAAAATATTGACAACCAAGTGGTTGCTATAAAGACAACAAGACCATATGCCTTTGCCGATATAAATAGATAATTTACACCCTTACTTGATACCCTTCATAATATCATGTTGCAACTCTTAGAAAAGAATTTGATTTCCCTACCTCTCGTTAGAGATCCTAATCCTACTAAGCCTTTACCTTCAAACTATAAACCAAATGCCTATTGCCATCTCCATCGACAAAATGGACATGATATGGAACATTGTAAGCATCTTAAACATCTTGCACAATACCTCATTGATTTTAATCATATTCAAATTGGAGGTGTTAATGATCAAGGTAATAAGTTTGTAGCTCCTCCTAATCAAAATTTGCAAATCTTTACCAATCCTATGCCTAATCATAATATTTCCTTTGTTAAAACTAGTGAAACAAAGAATGATGTGATGAATGTGGCCACATATGATGAAAACATGAAAGATAATGATAACAACCTTATGGATGGTTTGGTTGGATTGATTGATGCTAAACCTTGTAAGGGCCTACCTAATATTGTGCTTGACATTGCTTTCTCACAACAAGACATACTTAAGCATGCACCTGATGGTCCTCTTTACATAGCTAGAAGAATCAATGATAATCCTACTAATGGGATATTAATTGATCTCGTATGTGTAGAGAACGTGATCACTAAATAATTCCTATTTATAAATGAGCTTTATCAAGATACATATGAAATACCAAAATCGTGGATCAAAATGCATAATGGTTTTGCTTTCCCTATGATTGGTTCGATAAATATCCTTTTAAAAGTTGGACCAAAAGAATTAAATGTCTCATTCACCATCATCCTGACTTCATATCAATTTCGTGTGAAGCTAGGTTATTCATGGCTTTGCTCCATGAATTTCATCTTGTCGATTGTGCATAAATGCTTAAAGTTTCCATTTGAAAATGAAATCTTTACTGTTAATCATAGTGGCTTTAATCTTGTGTCTTCCCGTGGGAACATTTCATTGGATTTCTTTTCGCTCGAGCCTCTTGAACCTATTCGACCTTGTGAAGACTTCTTTTTCAAATCATATCAAAAGTTTAAGGCAAAGTGCATAGCGAAATTATCCCTTATAAATATTCCTCAACCCATGATATAGCCTCCTATCCTTGATGAAATCATGATTGAACCAAAATATCTCCCAAGTAACCAAGACCAGCCTATGACAAATCCTTTATCTATTTCCTATAAGAGACCACATGAGATAATCAAACAAATCTCGTTGTGCCTCCTAAAGTAAAACAAGTTTACAATGCTAAAGAGAAAGTGGTTGAGCAACCTCCCATGGTTCCTTTTGTTCCTCCTTTAAGGGAAGAAAAGAAACCTATGGTTGATAAACCCGCTCCCACACAATTACAACTTAAAAACCGAATGAAAAGAAACCAAAATGCTAGAGAGTGTAGGTGTAGACATCATGCTATTGTTAGTTTGTTACAAGAAAAATAAGAAAAGAACAACATAAAAAACCAAAATCCAAACTTGTCTCAAGCAAGGCATGATGCCTCTCCACCTTCGCCACAACATAAACAATCTTCTATGGATATTTTCATTAGACTTGCTATTGTGATTAGCTTGGATGATGATAATGAAATTGCTAAGATTGATGAGGAAGTGCATAATGAGTTAAGTTTAATGTTTTCCTCTTCTATGAGCTTAAACAATAGTCCTCATAATAATAATGTTGAAATTGTTGCTTGTCCTAGTTCGACACTTGATGTTGTCCCTTTGGCTAGTTATTTGCCTTTTGCATATACTGATCAAGATTAAGATGCAGACAACTTGCTATCTAGGTTGACTTGCATGTGCCTTACTAGTTCTTTGTGTGATTGCATGTGTGTAACGTGATCCCCCCCATACTGTTATGTTTGATGTATCTCTCTTCATGTGCATTCCTCTATATCTACATTCTTCTATGTGTTGTAAAAATTTATCTTGTCTTTTGTCTTGTGTTTTCCTTTTGGGGATGACACAAGGCGTAAAGACATTTAGGTCTCTTCCATGTTGACCCAAAAGCTTTTTTTTTGTTCGCTCTCTAAGTGTCATTCTTCCTATTCTACGAGTATTTGGGGAATTATGACATATCTAAGCTCTATAATCACATTGTAACTGTCGATGCGAAAATATCAGTATGGTCTAAATTATGCTTGATCCATGAAGAATCGAAGCATAACAAAGCCATTAATACTCGAATCTCAACAAGATCGATCAAAAAAGATTAAAACTAAACATTTCATCAAAACCTAACATAATAAATTACAAAAGCAATCAAAACATATATTCTAATCCATTCAAAATGTATCTTGTTGTGGAATTGGTGTCGTCTTGATGTGGACCGACAACCCTTTCCCAATATCGTGATAGTGAGCTTGTTTCAGTCGATTCTATGGAAGAGAATCAATGAAACCATGGTGTTTGATGTGTGAAAACCTAAATTATGTGAAAATGAACATGATACAAGCTAAGTTACCATGATTTTATGCTACAACTAATCTAATTATACAATTGCTAAGCTAATCTAAGCTAAAATTAGGCTAAAAGATGAAAACCCTAATTTATTTACAAACTAAGATGGATGCATGGAAGCCATTAATGGATACTCTACGCTAATATTCAACTAAAAATGAACTACAACAAGCTAAATAGTGAGTAAAAATATGAGTGCGGATGTGAGCAAATTTAACAACATAAGTTTGCAAATAAAAGATGGATCCAAATTTGTCTCCAAATAGTGATCTATTTATAGGAGAGTCAATAAAAAATGGATGGTTGAGATCAAAAAGCTTAATCAACAGCTCAAGATGAAGGAGATAAGAGGCATGGATCATGGATTATTATCAACAGATGAGAATTCATGATGAAAGTTAATCAAAGGCTCACACTTTCCTCAAACAAACACACTTTTGACCTACTCACACAAGTCAAAGGTAACTTTCCAAAGAGGTTAAAGGGTTTATCTTGTTGAAGAAGCCAAGTGAGTTGATTGGAGGAGAGGGAATATTCCTTAGAATATTCCATTTGGATGAGGAAAAAAGGTAATTTACAAATTAAAACAAAGTTTTAATTGTGCAAAAAGGATAAAGAATATTCCATGGGAATATTCCCTTTTGCTTAGATGAAAATTAATTTAATTGCTAATTAAACAAGGTTTAATTTATGCAATTAGGGAATTAGAGGAATTAGGAGATATTTATTAAATTAGATGATTTAATAAATAGGGGAGGGGTGAAATCATATTTAATTAAATAACTTAGGGTTATTTAATAAAATAAGATGACTTAGGAGATTAAATTAAATAGTTTGATTTATTTAATTTAATGAGATGAAGTGTTAGTGCGAAAAGAGATGAATTAACCCAATCTAATTAATTAGGCCAAATAGAGGAAAATGATTTAATTAATTAATTAGCTAGGCTAATTAAATTAATTAAGTGAAAAGAGGACGGATAAAGAGGAAATGATGTTGATAAATCTGATTTGAGTGTATGACATTGATTAGGACATTTTTCAGCGTCCACAATAACAAAGACATACTGACCCCGAATCCGTGGATCTGTTCTGTGTTTGGAATTTCATTTTGGGGGCAACCCCTTTCCTCTCTTTTTCATGATGTAGCTTCACTTGGATACATATGACTTGGCATGGGGCTTTCCAAATAAGCTCTCATATCTTCTTTATTATTTAGTATTGATTATTTGCTACTTTAAAGTAAATTGCTCACAACAATGGTGTTATCAATTCTTTAAAGTGGGGGCATACATTGGCATTATTATTTTGAAATTTTTGACATTCCTTATGTTTCATTGGGAAATTTTATTTCTTCTAGCGATGCACCTTTTTCTTGGTGGTTTCATTGGGTTTGATGTCCTCTTAGAGCATGATATTTCTTGGCATATGACTTTCCTCTTAGTGGTGATGCTACACGTTGCATTCCCTAAGATTGTGAATCTTTTATCCTCGACTTGTCCTCTCTTGGAGATAATTAGGCATGATGTTCCCTAATAATGGAGACCTTACATGAACTAAGAAAAATCCCTTTGAACAAACCTTTATTTATATTTTGTGCATAAGTGTTTAGCATAATACAACTTGTTAACCTTATGAAATTCAAAAAAAATATTTTATTTTTGTGGCACCATATCAGAGTTATCAGAGGGATAACTTTGCTATGGTTAGTATAGTGAGAGCCTATAGACCTAGCATGAATTTCTCACTAAGCCACTCTTTGGGGGATCAACTAGTGGACAGCTTGAGGTTCCATTAGCTCAGAGTGAGCATGTGTTGTTGTTTGCATAGAGGACATCAAGTTTCGCTTGTGAACATTTTTGGACAAATAGCCAAGACGTGTTCCAAATTATGTTGAATAATTAAGGCTTTATCTGCCCTTTTATTTTGGACAAACAGTTGAGGCATATTCCACACCACGTTGGATAGTAGAGGCTTGATCCACCTTTTTGGTTTTTACTTTCCTTTTAGTCTTTGATGTTGTATGATTGCATAATCTTGTTGTTGCGACATACATTTATTTTGAATGTCTACTTTAGTGTGAGTTTGACGCAAGGTCATCCTCTCACTAAAGTGGTGGCTAAATGTAGTGGAGAAAAATGTATCCCTTTTGCATTTTCACACTTAATTTGGAATTAATATTAATTTGTACTCAATTATGCCTTAATTTAGTGTTGTAAAATGTATTTATTTACACTTTCACACTTATTTAGGGCTCCTTTAATTAATTGAGATTAATTTGCATTAATTGGCCCCTTTAATTCAAATCCAAGCCTATTTAATTACATTTTTTGAAGAGGAAACCCGATATTCATTAACGCCTTAACATAACACTTCTCATTGAGCAATGTGTGCTAGGTTAGGGACCTGAGACCCATTCGCCCATGGGAAAACGGGTCCTCCCTTAGACCTAAGATCTAAATTTAAATTATTTTTTTAGCTGTATTTTAATGTTTTCAAATCTATATTCAGATGTCAACTTGTTTTATTTGAATTTTAGGAAATTAAGGTCACATATCTATAAATATAAGGTTATTTCACTATGTTTCATCTAATATTTTGAAGTGAGCATTCCTATAGAAAAATTTATGATAAAGAGCATTTCAAATGCAATCCAAGGCATTCAAAGGAAAATTTATTGAAGATCTATTGCAACAATCAAGATCCAATTGTCATATCAAAGTCTTCTTGCATCATGCATGTGATTTAGAGCTAATATGATGATGTAGGTTTCATGATCCATTCAAGAATTCAAGGCATTATTTCAAGTCAAAATTCAAGGTTCAAGATCCACATCCATTGAAGCCATTTCATGCAAGTTACAAATTTACATTCCAAGGTTTATTCAAGGATTTGGTGAGTTGTGAGATTTTTATTTTTTATTTTTAAAAAGGGGTAAAAATTTATTCAATCAAATCCAAAATACAAAGCAAAGGCCAAAGGCCAACAACAACACTACATATTCCTGTCTTCCAATAATAACCGCTCAACGGTCCCACGATACTCAGAAGGTAACTCATCCCTTCCACTAATATCCCAACCCTCCACGTGCTCTGAAGCCCACTTCACCAAACAATCAGCCACTATGTTCGATTCTCTAGGGATATGACAAAAGGAGACATAATCCAAGGAACTACATAGACTTAGAATTTGTCTGACCAAAGAGGCTAATTGCCAACTAACATCCTCCAAACTCTAGTTGTTTAGCATATCCACAACAATTTGAGAATCTAACTCACAAATGATCCTCCTCCAGCCGAAAGAGCATCCTCTCTCAACAACAATCTTAATAGCAAGGGCCTCCATCAGATTATTAGAGTGTTGACCTTTGTAAATAGAGAAGAGAAAAACTGCACCACCATCATTACCTCTACCTATACCCCCAATACCAGCATGTCCAGGGTTCCCACGAGAAGAACCATCTGTATTAATCTTCAAGACCCCAGCCGGGGGAGGTGTCCACCTCCCATCCCGACAAACCCGTTGCTTGACATGGCGAGGGTCTTTTTCCAGCAATGCATCCCTGTCTACTATCACCCAGGTTCAAATTCCTCACAATAGCATGATCACTAGGATCAATACTTTCAGACATATCACACTTTGCAGAAATAGTCTCCTGAAGCCTACTAAGAATCGTCTTCCACAATTGAAAACTTCCTAATTTGGAGTCACAAAAAATTCTGCGGTTCCTCTCCAGCCAAAGGTTCCAGAGAATGAAAATCGGCCCAACTGTCTAGGCAACCTACAGGAAAGAAGTCTTTGCTGGAGGCCTGCCCAAACTTTCCCAAAAATCAATAAGGGAGGTAGCATGAATACAACCATGACGCCAAGCCTCCCACCATCTGTGCCATATCTCTCTAGAAAAAGGGCAAAGAAAAAACAAGTGGGAGGTACATTCCTCATTGTTCGAACAAAGGAAGCAAACGAAAGGTCCTTGAAAACCTCGTTTGCGAAGATTCTCCCAAGTGAGGCATTTCTTTTGAGCCAACAACCATAAGAAAAAATTACATTTGGGCCAAGAAAAGTTATTCCAAACCTTCTTCCACCAGCGCACCTTAGCTGGACCATGTAAGTTCCTGTCAAGTATAGCATAGCCTTGAGCAACAGTAAATTTACCTTTTGGGCTAGGACTCCAAGCCAAAGCATCCCTCACATTAAGGGAGCTGCAAATCCTACCCTCCAAAGCTTTAGTAAGAACAACACGATCCTCATCAGAGCCACCCACGGGCCACTCTTGAGGGTCCTTCCAACAAGTCACCTCCACCTGACCCATACGCTTGACAGTCTTAAAATGCTCCACCTTAAACCATCCAGCATCAGTAAAAATATGGCAAAGAGGCTGAAGCTGAGGGAAGCTAGAAAGAATGGGAGGATGGCCATCCTAAGAGTCCTGCCAAAACAAAGCATTAGAGCCTCTGTTACAAATTCAGAAGAGACCCTCCTTAATAAGTTGAGCTCCCTTCTTAAGAGTATCCCAAATACAAGAACCTTTACCCACCAAAGCAAGCCATGACACATCAAGGCAATCAACACCAGGAAGATACTTGTGGGCAAGAATCTTGGCCCAATCCTGATCCTGATTGTTGCACCACCGCTAGTACAGCTTGGCAGCCAAAGCCGTGACAACAAAAGCCATCGACCTAAGACCAAGGCCCCCAGCATGCTTTGGCCTACAAACAAACTCCCACTTGACTAAACTCCACTTCGAGGATAGAAGGCTGCCAGACCAAAGGAATTGCTGAGATAGAGCATCAAAATCCCTCACAAAGTTAGAAGGGGGGACCTGAACACAACACCTGTAAATGGGGAGAGACTGCACCACAGTCTTTAGGAGAACCACTCTCCCAGCAGAAGATAACCATCTGTAAGCCCAGTGACTAACCTTACTCCGAAATTTATCCAAAATCCCCTGCCAGTAGTCTTTATACTGAGATCCCAAGGCCAAAGGAATCCCAAGGTACATCAAAGGAAGGGAACCGATTTGAAATCTAAGAATCCTAGCAATCTTGCTCTGAACAAGCCGAGGAGTATTAAAGAAATAAATGGAAGACTTATCATCATTAATACTCTGACCTGAGGCTTTCAAATAGATATCCAAAGCTCTCTTGAAATTCATTGCCTCACCGATTCTAGCCATGCCCAACAACCCAGTGTCATCCACAAACTGAAGATGAGAGTAGGAAGGAAGATTATTATTCCAGCTCCAACCTTGGATAAGAACCTACCTCACCTAAGACTTTATAAATCTGCCAAGACCCTCCGCCATGATAATGAATAAATAGGGAGATAAAGGGTCCCCTTGCCGAAGTCCCCGAGAAGCACGAAA
>VDFB02015223.1:0-22767 GCA_007258455.2 Sequoia sempervirens
TTGAATTAAAATATTTTAAATCATACTCTTAATTCATCTAAAAAGAAAAAAATGATATATAATTTTTATTAAATACATTTTTAACTTATTTTCTTGATTGTATAAATATCTTTCTTTTATTTACATTTGGATCATGATTTACAATATATAGTATAAAATATGTGATAAGACTGGGTATTATCATCAAGATTGAGTGTGCCCTCTCCCCTAATAAATGTTTTTATTTTTCACCCTGCACAACGACTGGGATCTCTCCCCTAATAAATGTTTTTATTTTGCAGAGGGACAAGTTCGCATGGCCATGGATCAATCATCGTGTGATTTCACCCGTTCCTCGCCATCCTGCGATGACACCACCAGTTGATCATGATATCATGGGCGAGCACCACGTGTCTCATCCGGTGAATCCGAAGGAATGATAAATACTTTGATGGGTCTTTAATACATTATGTCATTGGTTACTAAAGCCGTTATAAGATGCACGTGTTTTAAATCAACAGAGATGTTATAATCCTGGTAGAAAGGTGCTCGATGGTTAATAACAAGGCTGGCAACTATGTTGAATGAACAAGATTGCCAATGGTTGAGATCCATGGTTTCCCGCCATCGCGTGATCAAAAGTTGCGAGTTCTTTATTGATTGTGATATCACGGGCGGGCGCCACGTGTCTCATCCGGCGAAGCCAAAGGAATGATAAATAATTTGATGCATCTTTAATACATTATGTCACGGGTTATATTTATTAATGTCTTAATATTAGTTTATAAATTGAACATTAATTATAAATATTTTAAAATCAATTAAGTATTTCAATCTAGAATTTTAATATTTGACATTACAAATAAAATTAAACTAAATTATAATTTTTAAAATTCATAAAATATTTATTATCTATTTATTTTTACTAATTATCTAATACAATTAAATTAAATTAAATTAAATATTCATTTTATCTTAATTAAACAATTATTAATTAGAATTTTAGAATAAATTAAGAAATAATATCTATATAAAATCAACTTTTATATTTTTTTTCTTTTTGTCCAAATCATTTCATTTTCTAAAATTATACTAAATTCTAGATATCATAATTAAACACAAAACTTTATTCTATTCTAATCCTAACCCTAGTTAAACCCTAACCCTATCTGGACTCTGACCCTTACCCTAATTGAACACTAAATCTAATTGTAATTGACCACTAAGCATAATTGAATTCTACCCCTAACCCAAACCTACTTGATTCATAATCCAACCCTAACCAAAACCCTAATTGAACTTTAAAACTAACCTTAATTAAGTATTAACCCTAATTGAACATTTATTGAACAGTAGATCATAATTGTACCATAACCCTAACTTTGAACTATAGTTGAACTCTAATCCTAACCATAACACTAATTCTTATCCTAATTCAACCTTAACCCCAACCCTGTTTGAACTCTTATTGAATTCATAACCTTAATTAAACCCCAACCTCATCCCCAATCCTAACCCAAATTGAACATTAATTGAACCCTAAACCTAACCCTAAGTGAACACTAATCCTAATTGAACTCTAACTTTTTAGTTGAAAATATTAAAGTTCCTTAGATTTTCCCATTCATCATCATTTATCATTCAATTCCTAATAGAACTCCAAAAAATTATACTTTTATAATTTTTTAATACACACCTAATATTAAGGGTTTAGATTTGAAGGGTTAAGGGTTTAATGGGTTTAGAGTTTAAGGGTTAATGGTTTAAGTCTTGAGGGCTGAAGGAGGAGAGATAGAGAGAGTGAGAGAGATGAATTTGAGAGAGGGAGAGAGGGGGTAGGGAGGGTGAGACTTGAGAGAGAGGGAAAGAGAGGAAAGTGGGAGAGAGATATGGGGTGGACATAGTGGAGGGTTTATGGTTTATAGTCGGAGGGTGGAGGGGAGAGAGGGAGTGGAGAGGAAAGAGGGAGGAAGGGAGGACGGAGGAGTGGAATGGAAGAGAGACCGAGGGAGGACGGGAGAGAGAGAGATAAAGGAAGGGAAGGGGAAGGGATTAGGGTTAAGGGGAGAGACAGAGGGAGTGAGGAGAGAGAGAGACCCAAGAGAGGGAAAGGGGTAGGATATTGAAGACTTGAGAGAGAGAGAGGGAGGGAGTGGGAGAGAGATAGAGGGAGGGAGAGTTAAGGGTAGAGGGTAGATGGTTTAAGGGTTTAGGGTTAAGGGTGGAGGGGAGAGAGATAGAGGGAGTGAGTGAGTGAGAGAAAGACCCAAGAGAGGGAGAAGGGGTAGGAGGGAGAGACTTGAGAGAGAGACCTAAGAGAGGGAGAGGGGGTAGGAGGGAGAGACTTGAGAGAGAGAGAGAGGGTAGGGGCTAGTTTAAGGGTGGGTTAATGGTTTAGGGTTTAGGGTTATGGGTAGTGATGGAACTTCAAAGTTTTGTTCTCTATGTTTTATTTTATCTTGCCTTGTGTCTGTGTCATCTATGGTGTTTTACCTTCATCTTCATGTAAAACCCTAGTGTTCATCTTACACCTTGGATGGGATCTATTTGGCCGTTACTTTTTGGGAAGGCTTTAAAACAACTTAAGCCCCATCGCTTTGTCTAGGTTGGGCCCCCTTCTATTTTATTGTTTTATTTCCTTTGCCTGAATTTATTTTTCTTAAGTCTTTTGTTGGTCTTGTGTTCCCTCATTAAAACAACTTATGTCATTGGTTTTCATCGACCTAGTGATGTCCCCTAATTCCTTTAGGGGAGAGGGCCCAGTTGTTGTGCAAGCTAACTTTCTCAACATGTAGCAATTGACTGGAATATCGTAGAACCTTCATATTTTTTTTAAATGTAGACTGGTCTCTTCTTTATCTATAACTAAGGTTTGCAGGCGCAACTCATCATGCAACTCGCCACATCGGCAGATCTTTTGAGAAGTGTCTAAAATTTGACTTTTTAAAGGTTCGACCAAAACTTAATCATGGAACCCCCAATAGTTGAACCAAAAAAATATCATTTTTTGCTTGTAAAATATGATATTTTTATTTAAATTAAAATTAATATACAACCTAAGTGGACCAAATACTTATTGATAACCATAAATCTTTGATATATCTACCTTTTATATTCAACACATATGGACTAATAGTTGAACACAAAATTCTATTTTTTGTTATAAAATCAACACATAATGATTTAAAATATAACTTATATTGAACAAAAATGGACCAATAGTTGAACACTAAAACTTTTTGAAAATCCTTCACATTTAATGGGAAAATGCATGTTATTTATTGTGCTCACCTTTTATATTTTTGATAGGACAAACTATTAATATAAAATTATTGAATGCTTGTACATTGCTACCCCAATTGTTGTACACGTAAGAACAATATTTTTTCACTATGATAACAATACTTGTTTCAAATGAGTGTCTTATTTTATTAAATGAGCATTTTATTTTTAAATGATATACTTATAGTGGAGTTGTGATATTTTATTTGAAACAAAAAAATACTTATTTCACTTCTTCATGAATGTATTTATGTTTTTTTCATATAACATTTAGAGGTTCTCATGTGTTCAAGTATGGGTCCATTTTTTATCAACATTTGTTTTTTTCTTTATTTACACTATATAGTATAAATATGTGGTAAGACTGGGTATTATCATCACGATTGAGTGCGCCCTCTCCCCTAATAAATGTTTTTATTTTTCACCCTGCACAACTATTGGGCCCTCTCCCCTAATAAATGCTTTTATTTTGCAGAGGGACAAGTTCGCATGGCCATAGATCAATTGTCGTGTGATCTCAGTCGTTCTTTACCATCCCGCGATGACCTCACCAGTTAATCACGATATCACGGGTGAGCGCCACATGTCTCATTCAATGAAGTCGAAGGAATTATAAATACTTTGATGTGTCTTTAATACATTATGCCGCTGGTTACTAAAGCAGTTATAAGATGCACTTGTTTTAAATCAACGGAGATGTTATAATCTCGGTAGAAAGGTGCTCAATGGTTAATAACAAGGCTGGTGACTATGTTGAACGAACATGATTGCCGATGGTTGAGATCCATGATTGCCCGCCATCGCATGATCAAAATTTGCAAGTTCTTTATTGATTGCGATATCACGGGCGGGCGCCACATGGATCTCCTTGGCAATGAGTAGTATGGTAAAAAATTGATATATTTATTTTATTTTATTTATTAAATACTTAATAGCATATATATTATTTATTAATAATATATATAAAATATGACGAGAGATATCCTTTTGATGTGTCTATTGTACTATTATAAAATAGGTGCCTCGACCAAGATATCTCTTAGCGTATTTTGTATATATTAATAAATAATATATATATGCTAGTAGCATTTGCAGCACAACATGAAAGACAAGATTAGAATTACTTTTAGTTATAGAATTATAATCCTCACCCTTCTAATTTTTAAAATTCATAAAATATTTATTATCTATTTAGTTTTACTAATTATCTAATATAATACAATTAAATTAAATAAAATATTCATTTTAAATTAATTAAAAAATTATTAATTAGAATTTTAGAATAAATTAACAAATAAGATCTATATAAAATCAACTTTTCTATTTTTGTTCTTTGTGTCCAAATAATTTCATTTTCAAAAATTATACTAAATTCTAGATATCATAATTAAACACAACTTTATTCTATTCTAATCCTAACCCTAGTTAAACCCTTACGCTAATTGAACACTAAATATAATTGTAATTGACCACTAAGCATAATTGAATTCTACCCCTAACCCTAACCCTAACTCTAACTAAACTCTAAACCTAACTCTAATCAAACCCTAACCCAAACCTACTTGATTCATAATCCCAACCCTAACCCAAACCCTAATTAAACTTTAAAACTAACCTTAATTAAGTATTAACCCTAATTGAACATTTATTGAACAACAGTCCTAATTGTATCATAACCCTAACTTTGAACTACAGTTGAACTCTAACCCTAACCCTAACACTAATTCCTATCCTAATTGAACCTTAACCCCAACCCTAACCTTATCCTTGACCCTATTTGAACTCTTATTGAATTCATAACCTTAATTAAACCCCAACCTCATCCTCAATCCTAACCAAAATTGAACATTAATTGAACCCTAAACCTAACCCTAAGTGAACACTAATCCTAATTGAACTCTAACTTTTTAGTTGAAAATATTAAAGTGCCTTAGATTTTCCCATTCATCGTCATTTATCATTCAATTCCTAATAGAACTCCAAAAATTTATACTTTTATAATGTTTTAATACACACCTAATATTAAGGGTTTAGAGTTTAAGGGTTAAGGGTTTAGGGTTAAGGGGAGAGAGATAGAGGGAGTGAGTGAGTGACCCATTTACATATTATTCTTTTATTCTTTATCAGTTAAATATTTAGTTACCCATTTATCCTTAGCAAAAATGACCCAAGAATTTATAGAATGGCCTACTCATATAATACCTTGCATTATGGAGATCAATACTCTGATATATTACTACTTATCAAATCCTTTGTAAATAATCATAAACTTATGACTCCATTTAGCATTTAATTGATTTTCTTGAATCAAAGCAAAAACATAGACACACAATTGAACAAATTCTCAAAAGAAGAATGACAACATCATTAACATTTCATTCAAACTTCACTCAAATCCACATAAGGAGAGAAAATATATTAGAATTATACGTTTATTCATGCTTATAAGTCATATCTGCATACAATTTAAGATAATTTGCATATATTCATCCAAAACTCAAAACTGGCTATCTATTCTATTATGTCTAGTTGGGGTTTTAACAGCCAATGGCACCACAGATATCACTTCCTCATCAGAGGATAGATATCTTTCTACCCATATATTCAACTCAAAACCTAGCTAGAGCTTTCATTAGTTCTCTCCCTACAAATGAGCCTTGAATTCCCTTTTATATAACAAGGGAGCAACAAGCTTTGGGCTCAAATGTAATTTCACCACAAATTTCATTTGAACAAAATCTCTATTGCATTTGACTTTCATTTAAAAACTTCCCACACGTTGAATCTACAAAACATAGTGCATGAACTAGGGAAAGCTAAAAGAAAAGGGAACACGAATTGTCATCAAAATCCCCTTTGTCGCTATCCATGCAAAAAACCAGGCAACCAAATTGCCACAAAGGCACCACAACAACTTCTTATTTATCCGCCACCCTGCCCTTACCAACACTCAGACTCTGATATACACGCCTGCTTCTAGTTGTTGCCCAATACGGTAGATCCTCGGCCTCCTCTTCTTTCTTGTCCTTGCCCAATAGGGTTCTAGTCTATTTGCTTGGGGTTTTAACAGCTAATGGCACCATAGATATCACTTCCTCATCAGAGGGCAGACCGTGATTGAAGCGAGCTAAATACCAATAGTAGTCAGAGTCGGTCTTGGTTACATCATCAGAAGTGTTGCTCGTAAGGTCAATGGACGAGTGTTGGCATCCAGAGGAGCCATTCCCATAGCTTATTTTTCTACTGACACTAGTAATAGAGCACACCCACTGCTTGCCTTTGTCATCTACCAGCTGAGTAGCAACGTACTAGAATTGCAACCTTCTATTTCATCTAGTGGGCACAAGCCTGGGCTTGTCAACCAAAGCACCTTCTTGAATAGTAGGACCAAGCTTTTGTGAGCTCAAACGAACAAACCTCCTTATTGACTTACTCATTTTCTCTTATCAGACAAGCACTCAAACTTGATTAGACTCAGCCCACAAAGTTCTCTAACTACTACAAGAATGACACTATTAGTAGTTAATTCCTCTTGTATTTATTGTGCAAGGTAATGGCAACCTTCATCAATGCTTCGTAAAAATGCATGTGCAAACATGGCAATTTGGCAACGTATGTATTGTCACTATTTAACTAGAGTTGCATGAGAATCCATAGATCACCCTTCATGATTGCCAACAACATCTTCACACAGATTGAGATCAACGTGACTACACAAGCAAGGAATAATTCATTAATGCTTCACCAGTTGTATGATAAAATGACCACCATGTGTCATTTTCTAACTTTGAATAATGCCTGCTGATCTCCTGAAGAGTTGGAAGATCAAATGGTTTATATTGGGCTAACTCGGTTTGACATCCAACAAAGCATCGTTCACCTTCCTCATGACCAATAACATTAATCCATGTCGGCAGGTCCTATGCACTTTGTAAACTAAACGGCTAGAGCTACGCATCGCAATCTCGTTGACCTCGCAGCTTTTAACCAACCTTCATCTTCCTCCTACAAGCTAGCAGGGAACAATAGAGATTTACATTAGCTTTTGATCTTGGTTGTCAATCTAAAACCATAGGTTATGAGCTCAATAGTGGAGATTGGTCCCCACATTCCATACAGGACACACATCTGCCTTTTGCTGACCTCGCGCCAAATAACAGGGCGACACCTTAGGTCTACAAGTTGGTGGGGTACGATCGAGATCTTCTCCCATATCTTTGAATCTGAAAAACCTACACATTGCATGGTTAGTATTCAATGAAAGGATTTGGCTAAGCCATCAGTGACATGACCACTGGGGTTAATGACTTAGGCTTACATCACTGAATTAAAATTAAAACCCAACTTTGATTTTAATACTTTATTTCCTCTGTAGGGTTTTATTTCCTAAGTCTCGGTTGGCCCCGTGTTTCATCTTTTAAAAAACAAATTATGTTGTTGTTTGTCGTCTGCCTAGTAATGCCCACTTCTCCTTTTAATGCATGTTTTATTTTTCAAGGGTTGATTTAGTACTGCCGTTGATCTATTTCCTACATATATCAATGGTGCCCGCCATCCCATGATCAAGAATTGAAGGATCATGAAATCACGGGCGGGCGCCATGTGTCCTGTCTGGGGGATCAAATTTGTGCTATCACTAACCAACTGCCATTTGATCTGAGCCGTTCCCCGCCATCCTGCGATGGTGCTTGGGTTGATTATGAAATCATGGGCAGGCACCACGTGCGTCATTCGATGAAGCCTAAAGAGTAAAGGAAACACTAGCTGGCTTTAAATGTATTAAGGGGTAGTTTACTAAAGTGTTCTCGAGACTAACATGTTCTAAATCGACGGATATGTTATAATCTTGCTGGAAAAGCTGCTCGGAGGTTAACGACATGGGTGGCGACTGTGTTAAAGGAATGAAATCATTGATGCTTAGGATCAATGGTTCCCCGCCATCGCGCGATCAAAAGTTTCAGGATTACAATATCGTGGCAACCTTCACATGGACTTCCTTCATAGTGTATGGTAAGGTGGGCCCCTTATCATTATGTTGGCAATTGTGTCAGGTTGTTTTGAAGGTGGCTGTCGATGATTTGATTAAGCTGAAGAATCGACAGCTCAAATTTAAATCTGCATCAAATATGGTTGGAGTCGTTCGTGCAGCATAAAATTGAGCTTTAATGGTGGATGAGACACTTGCTGGCATAATTTGATTGACAATAACATCAATTTTCCTGCTTATTCTGTATCACAAAGCATTCAACTATTTTGCGGAGTAGTTTCAGAGCCAAAGGTAGAATTGCGAGTTTCTACAGCCAGAATTTGGGAGTTCTACGAACAAAGTCGTGAGTTTATTTTTTGTGCCTGCCGGTCATTTTGCATTTGAATTTGGGAAAGGATTAGCTAGATGTGCTGTGAGCTTGTTGATGAATGTGTTAGGGATATAGTTTAATTATAGTTGTGATAAATTGCAGTGTTTTGTCCTATAATTTTCTATCTCTAGTTAGTCCTAGCTATCCGAATTATAACGTTGTAAAGAAGCCCTAGTTTGTCTGAGATGGCACCAACCAAGCAATATTCTGGACAGACTGAATATTTGAAATGAAACCTATATGATGATTTCCTAGATCAATTTCCCTTGTCAATGAATGATAGGAGGAAGGGATTGGTCCTAATGCGAGGGAGAAAATCCTGGGGGAAGGGTTAGTATATAATTGCTCCAACATTGTCAATGCTAGGGTTCCCCTCACTAGCTTGGAATTATTCAGATTGTGGTATAGATGGAGGAATTTTCCTCACCCTTTTTCAAATGGATGGATGTATGATATGGGGAAGCTGGTGGTACCAAATGTATTCCCTGATGTAGACCTGCTTAGGACAGTGGCTGCAAGATATGACCCTATTACATGGATAATTAGGGACAATGATGGAAAGGTTCTATTGAGCATTAACAGAGAAGAGGTCCAACATATTTTTGACTTGAGTGAACGGAGCAAAGACTTGGTTCCTATCAACCTTGAGGAAATGAAGTAGGAGTATGCAAAGCTGAAATCTCTTTTTAGAGCAAGGTTGCTTCCACCTCATCTGGCTAGGGCAGGAGGTTCAAAATTTCATATCAGCCCCAGTGACAAGGAACCTTTCAAATTAAATTGTTTTGCAAACCATTTACTGGCCACTTTCTATTCTTTATGTCAGATTTTGGGTTTCATTCCTAGTACGATAATGCCCATTGCTTATATGTTCATGGGGGTGCAAATATAACACCCTAACTTCTCTATAACCTATGACTTTGCTTCTTTCTTGGCTGAGAGGATGCATGAAGGGCTGTCAAAGCTGCAAAACAATGATAACAACACTCAATTCTTTTGGTATTCTATGCTAATGCTAAATTTTTCTCTGAGAGGATGAAATTAAGGAAATCAGTTGATGGAGAAAGATTGACAGTACAGATATGGGCTACAAATTTATCTTGTAATAAGGAAAGCACTAGTTATGTGCAATTTGATAATTGTTTTGCTTCCAGATTAAGGGCTAGATTAATGGTGAATATACCAAGGATCCATGAGGAATTACATGATTTCCTTAGGCCAAAGGAGGGGAAGCTAGAATTGAAGGTTTACCATAACTGGGGTGACATTATCCCATACCCATTCAACATTGTCTTGAGATTATATGGTTTTCAGGGAGCCCATCATATACTGCCATACAATGTGCCACCAAGAGTGGGATTTGCAAAAGTTATGTGGCAGATAAGTTGTATTAATGAGGAAAACCTCACTGGAAGGGGTAAGGGAACATTTTTCCCATATTATACAATGGTGTCTGATTTTGTATTTTCAAAGGGAGGCTGAACGTATTTTGATAATTTCTTTAATGATTACCATTTGAGGTGTCGACCAAAGTGGCAACATGATCTTGAGGGTTTCTTTGCTCTTTTCAGACAAAATATAAAAGTTGGAAAATTTTTGCATGAGTTCAATTTCCCTAAATACTTGATTAGAAATGAATTTTATTTGAATAGATAGGAGTTGAACAAGGAAAAATGGATAGCTTATGGTAAGCTACTAGATGTTGTGCACAAAATGGATCCGAAATATGATCCACTGTTGGAGTTCAGTCCCCACCATAAGAAAATTGATTTTTCAATGGGAAACTTCAAGGAAATTATGGGCACATTGAGGACAAAAAAGATAAATTTAGAATTGAGTCTGGGTGTACAAGAGAAAGGTGTCAGACCAATTGAAACAAGGCTAGTATACCAGCCTATAGAAAGGTGGTCCATTTACAGGAGGAAAAAGGATAGTAGCAGTGATGAAGAAGAAGTGGACAAAAAAGGAAAACAAATTATGAAAGTGCCTCCACAACCAAGTCCAAAATTCAAAGTTCCTGGGGAAATTAAAATTATTGATTTAGAATCATCACCGAAAGACAATCCCTCATCACCACCATCCGAGCGAAGCCCTAAGAGGCAAATAATTGATCAACCACAGGAGGATCTGATGGATGAGATTATTGTTACTGATCAAGACATGGAAGTTGGTATGCCTTCCCCTCCTAGGCCAGCTGAATTAGTTTTATTTGATTTAGCTATGAAAGGTAAAAGTGTACAAGATGCAAGAATGGAGGCATGCAAGGCTTTTCTAGATGACAATACATTTGTAAAAACTCATATATTCTTTCAATTGGTATGGAGGATGAAGTTTGAAGAGTATCAAGATAAATGTAGACAAAGAAGAGAATTAAGGCCTCATAGGTCAGACTAGGAGAATGATGAGGAGGTAAAAGTTGAATTAATAGGAGAATTCAAGAACATCACTCTTGAAGAAGAAAGAAAACTGGTGATTCAGGCTGGTGTATTATTTTTGCCTAAATGGGACATTGTAGATGCACTAGCCTTTAATGCTATTATGAAGTCTAAGAATCCCTTTCAAGACTCTGAAGAGGTCAAGGTAGCATTGCAAAACTCTGCTTTCAGTGAGGAATATGAAACTCTGGCAATTTGGGCATTGGCCCCACAAGGGAGAAAACCAGATGTTTCTGATATTAATCCAAATTTCAAGGGTGAATTGATAATAAAGAGAGTTTCAGAGACCTTAACCACTGAGGCCACTAATTTGACTGTGAATGTGGCCAAACTGGCCCAAAAGACTGCTAAAAGGGAGGAAGCTGAAAGGAAGAGCTTAATGGAAAAATATAACCTTTTGATTGAGGAGTACAACAAGATGCAACAGAAAAATGTTGAGTTGCAAAGGAAGTGGAGAGGTTTAGGTATAAGCAGATTAGGAGGCATCAAGTGCTCCAGAACTAGTACATTACCTTCCACAGTAGGGTCAGTGCCTCCTGCTTCTCCAATTGTTTCCACACCAGGATATCCTAGTCAAAATCCTATCCTCACACTTTCTTTAGAGGAAGTTGAAGAAGAAACAAAGTGCTCTATCCATCCTACAAAGAAGCAGCTCTTGCAAAAAATTGATGAATTGCAGGCATCATTAAAGAAAAGTGAGGATGGATCTCTCTTAAAGAAAAAGTAAATGGTTACTACTATTTTGAGGCATTTAAATGAAAAGGTTGATAGAAAATTTCTATCTATACATTCTTTATATTCTTTGCTATTAGCAGCAATAAAGAATATTGATAGGGATCAGGAAGTATGATACCAATTGACACAATTGATTCTCCAAAGGATTCCATGCATCCCTCAGGTTTGATATAAACAGGCCCCATCATTAAAACCTACTCATGTGTTAGTAAATCATGCGTTTTCAAACTTTACAGATGACTTGAGTAGGAAGATTAGGGAGTGGTGAATAATTTCAATGATTGGGGTAACACATTGTTACTTATAATTGATGAGGGGGAAAATTAGGTCATTTCAACAATGGCAGGCTCAAGCAAGTGAGGCCATCAATGATCAAATCAATTCAATTTGTGATGACTCAACTATGATTTGTTGGTGAGCTGTATGGACAAAATCATTAGTACAAGCTCATTTTTGGAATCTTTTGAAAGGGATATGAATCAGGTAGCGTAAAATACACACCTTATAATACCAAGGTGGATGAGGTAATTAATTTTACTGGCGATGATGATGAGTACCAGAATTGGGTAACTAAATATTTGACTGGGAGGAGTAAAAGGAGTGAACTACTAACAGGTAGCAGATTAGATGTTGTGGTTGCAATGGTTCCAGTTTTGTGTTATGAATTTCTCAGTGCGATTTTCTTGTAGTTTTTGCATCAACGTTCCTTAGCTGATATGATGAACAAGAATATTTTTCAAGGTGGTGGCTGTTGTAACAAATTTTGGAATATCACCAGGTGCTCCAATTGACTGGTGACAGGTGTACTTTTTGGCCCGGTGTTTGTTTGCTCCATTTTGTATAAGAAGGATTTCAAGGCCAGAAGTACGAGTTAGCAAGCTAGATAATTTTTGTCAAGTCTAGATGAATTTGCAGAGATAATTATAAATTCTGATGGTTTTAGAGAAATGCAATTTAGGTTTTGAGTCATTCTGTAACAGGTTTTGAGTTCATAGAGATTTAATGTTGTATAATAGTACTAGCATTTGAGTTGAAATGAAAATTTGAGCTCATGTCTCTGCATTGTACATGCATATCTAAACTTTGAATGAAATAACTAAGGGTTGTTTTCTCTATCTCACTGTTGTGGTGTGTATGATTCTATTTTAGCTTTAATTCAAGGAATTAATCAAAATGTTTGAATGGGATTATAGGCGGATATGTGTTTTCTAAGGATTTGATAAGTAGTCCTGGGTTAGAATGTATACTGATGAAATTGTAATGCAATATTGTCAGGGATCTTATATGTGATGTATTAAATCTGTTATAAACCTCTAGATGCTTATGAATTTGACTCTTGCAATGGATATATGGCACTGATCTAGGTTTTAATTATTAGTGTAGTTCAGTATTTGTTTGTCTTTGCCTAGAGCTTGCTACAAATTGTAAATCATTGACTATCTTATACAATGGATTGTGTTTCATTATCTCACACTCCATATAGTTGATATTGTCTATGAACAGCCAATTCTAGTTGATATTATCTTATCGTGTTGAGCTATTAAGTAAGATCATATGTTATTGTTAATGTTGTTTATAATAATGGTGCATAGGTTGTAAACACATTAAGGTATCACCCTCCCGGGTCTTGCAGAGCCTGAAGTGTAGGAGGCTTTTAAAGTCCTTGTCAGTTGGTCTAGGTCCTTCAAGCTACCTTCAATTGGAATTGGCAATTGCTTAAGTAGATTAGAAGACAAACCTGGTTACATTGTAAAAATAACCAACATACACATCAACCACTGAACAACCACCTCTAAAACTGACTTTTTAATCTTTTATGATCACATGGAACATAAAACACACTAATTTCAAGGTTGTTAACATCATTATTAAAATGTTTTAATTTTGTGACCTTTCAAACATTAAAAAGTACATCATTAAATTAATTATGTAATGGCATAAAAATTAAAAACATCATGAATTAATTATGTAACCACATAAGTCAAATATAATTCTATCAAGAAATTAATATCAAATAGATAATATAATCGCATAACTTATACAATTCAATGTCATTGATCTTCTTCTTCATCCAACTCTTTGTATGTATCATCCGATCCAGATTTGACATTGTAAGGATTGGTCATATCATCATCATCATCATCAATATCAATTTTGATAATGTCATCATCCACATGGATATCATCTTCATGAACATTAGCTCCTACATCATCATGATCTAGTTCCTCCTCTTCGACATCTTCATCAGGGACATCATCAATTAATTGTTGATCATGATCATCATCTACATCATCTTCTAGTTCTCTGGTATCTTCTTCTTCCACCACATTATACTTTACTGGCCTTCCTCTTGGATCATGTCTAACAACAAATGACCAACCCAGTTTACCTGGAACCTCTAAGTAAAATACCTGCTCATATTGGCTTGGAAGAACATAGGGTTCATTTCCAGCTCACTCGATCAACCTTGTATTAACCATGGTAAATCCATTATCATGTTCAATAACAGTTCTCTCAGGATCATTTTCATTCAATCATAGCTTGTGCCATAGGAAGACGAAAAAAATTAATCTGACGGACTTAAAGTCACACTCAAGTATATCATCCAAAATCCCATAGTATCAATTTTCGAGACTTTTGGATGTATGTCACTTCTAGATGAAACATTAGTCACCTGAAAGACTTCATGTAGTATACCAGAATCACAAGTTTCTTCATGTCATCCAACATTTTGATTCAAA
Source organism: Sequoia sempervirens (assembly GCA_007258455.2). Lineage (NCBI taxonomy): Eukaryota > Viridiplantae > Streptophyta > Pinopsida > Cupressales > Cupressaceae > Sequoia > Sequoia sempervirens. The sequence continues at coordinate 14,527 of VDFB02015223.1, forward strand.
TTTACCACCATTGCACCACATAGCCTTGTGGTGTTTCACCTGCAATATGTCAAACATGTAAAAATTATTGCAATATCGTCAGTTGATAAACATATTTATTCTTGGAATGTATGCAAAGAAAACAATCTCAACATATATATACATCAATATACTTAAAAATAATTAAATAATATGGGTGATTAATATATTTATACATACCTGTTTATCTCTTAAACCATATGCTAAATCAATTTCCCTTTGTGTAACATTGGAATCTCCATTACGATAAGCTTCTTTAACCAATGAAGCTACACCTTTCCATGCTAATGCACAACTAGATTGTTGACACTGTTCAATCCATATCGTCATCCAATCAAAATTTTTGGCAATGTACAAAAGTATTGCATCCCTCTCTCGACCAACTATATAAAAAAAAATTGAAATTCACAAATGACATATAATTAGTTAAATACCACATTATATGACTTTAATTTATAATTGATGTATATTGAAGATTAAAAATTAAATAAGTAGAATATAAATAAAAACCATATGTAAAATGTATTACAATTAATCTCCATGACCATCTTATAATTATCTCTCACTTTCCTCAATCTAACTTTCCCCATCAGGTACTCCCCTTCGAATTTGTTAATGGAGTTGGAATCCCAAATGCGATCTACATGGATCTTTGCTGCATACTTAGGAAGATATTTACTAATGTACACCATGGTCTAGTATACCATATATCACTCCACCATAGAACCCTCAGGATGTGCTCTTTGTCTAACCAAAGCCTTCAAAAATTTCAAATGTCTCTCAACCATCCACATTGACCTTGTGTGTACAAGTCCACACAATTCAATCTCCTCAACTTGGTGTATGAGGTAGTGTTCTTGTGCATTGAAAAATGTTGAAGGTAGACACCTTTGTACTTCACATTAGACAAGGAATTTTTCTTCTAATAATTTATATCTTCTTTTTATGGATTTCTTTTAGATGACGCGATTCAAAGCTAAATATATTAACGAGATTTAACAAAAATATACTATTACATAACAAGTAAAAAAATGGCAATTATAAGATGTATACAACAAATTGAACAAATCTCGCTACTTACCTCATCTATTTTCCAAGATCATATATAACTTTCTTGACATTGTTATTAAAGTTGTCTGGGAGAGATAGAGCTAGAACATATTGCAACAATTATAAAATGATCTTTTTATTATTTTTCCAAAAGTAGTAAACACAATACACTGAAAAGTACATGCATTATACAAGTGTATATAATATACCAGAATAATTACCTTAATGAAGGTATGTCAATCATGTGTTTTCATCCCTGACCCAAATTCACTTTTCTTTGTTATTATATTGTTTATGTTCGTAGCAAATCCTGTGGGAAATCAATTTTTTCGTATGACTTCTTTTATAGCATTGCTTTGCTACTCTGTTAATAACCAAGGAATGACACTTATATTAATTTTGTCTCCAACGCTATTTAATTGAATGACATTTTTCATTACATGATTGGCTTCCTGAATGTCACTACAAATTTTGACAATTTTTTCTTTGTCATGCCTTCCATCCAATATTTTCCATAACGTTTATGTTATATTCTTTTTGATATGCATTGTATCAAACAAATACACAATTTGTAGCTGCTCATAGTAGGGCAACTTACTAAATTATCTCGGATAACTTTCAGTCCCTATGGAAGCCGGCCATTAATGCCTTGACGATCTTCATGAAGCATATAAGTTAAACAAATTAACAATGACAATCATTGTCAACTACAACATGAGTAAACACAACACAATATAAAAATATAAATTCAAAACATATCATATATGATAGATAAACAATTTGATCTGATGTATAACCTTGACGATTAATTCTATTATATTCCAACTTCCATAGGCGAGGTGTCATTTTTCGTGGTTTTAATGTAGTCTCCTCTTTCCCATTGAAAATATGTTTTCAGTAGTTCAATACTTATGATTTATATGGAGGAAGTGCCCATACTCATCAAACACCTGCTTTCCTAAACTTGTTGAACGATGAGATTTCATCTTTGGACCACAAATTGGACATGCAAATTTTCCCTTTATTTGAAGACTTGCAAGATCATATATAATTGGATTAAATATGTCAATTTTTTTAATTATATATAATGAATAGATTATTTTAAAAGTATGCATGATATCTAATTCATCAAATTAAATATTGTTAAAGTGTAGTCAAACATTATAACATACCTCAATAAAAATGTTAGCCCTGGGCATCATGAATTTTCATATAAGCATCGCATGGAATTGAAATTGTCTTTGGTCGTATTGGGTCTAGAGACGCCATAGTGACACCCTATTCCATAACTTTAGTAACTCTCAAGGATAAGAGGCTCGATATATATTCATATCTTTAACTTGGTACTTCCAGTTGAATAAACATAAACATTACATAATTATTATAACCATTTTTATCACAGTGATATAAATTAGTGTAATATGACTATTGAATGAAAAAATATGTCATTATGCAACAAATAAGACAAATGAGATGCTACTACGTTAAAGAAAATTGATGTAAACAAATACCTGGAACAATCATTGACAACATTATGTGCTCCCTCTTTATTGACATCCATGGAGGAATGTTATTGTTGATAACAAAAATAGGCCACGCTGAGTAAATAGATCTCAGCTCTCCAAATGGATTGACACAGTCCGCTCCCAATGAAAGTCTGAGATTACGAGGTTCTTCTTTAAAATGTGACCATTTTTCTCCCATGTCCCTAAATGCAGAACCATCTGCAGGAATTTGAAGAATGTCATCTCCACTTCTATTATGTGCATGGTAATCCATAAATTGTGCAAGCTTTTGCACCTAAATAATCATTACATATGTGGAATAATGGGAATATAACGAAGAAACTTGCGAGATACCTTTTTCATTAGTTGATTTGTTCAATATCTACTGATATGACATTTTGGGCATTGTATTGCAAATTCCTGTTGTTTATGATATATAATATGATCATTGGGACATGCGTCTATTGCTTCATACTCCATTCCGATATCTTTCATAATGGCACATAAATCTCGGTATGAGCGAGGTAAAATATTTGATGGTGGTAACAAAAATTCACCAATCAATCTACAACAAAAAATTATTTGTTCATATAAAAAATATTAATGGTACATATTTCATCCTTTATTTACTAGTGATGAACTAAAAACAATTAAAATAGATGAAAAAAGATGGCATATATGGCATACCTTAACATCTGTGAGATTGTTATGTTTGATAAACCATTCATAACCTTCAAGTTCAACAACAACAATACAATAGAGAGAAAATTTGTTTGGGAGCCTTCATAAAGGGGCTCGTATGCCTTCTCAAGTATAGGTAAATCATGAACATCATCAAAGTCATCTTGATCATCATGATCAGCTCTGCCACTAAATGTCTCATAGATCAATGTATTTGTACCATCATCTTTAACTGTGTTTTCTGGTGCATGATCATCTTCTTCCATATGATCATTAACTTCATCTTTGATATTCATAGCTCCATGTTCGTTCACTTGCAAAACCACATTCTCTAGGCCATGATAATCCATATCATCTGCCCTAGGGTGCCCCACCTTTATAATAATGATAGACACAAATAAACCATGATCATGATCAAGTGATTATATATATATATATATATATATATATATAAAATATTAAAATGATATAAAAATTTATAAATTCAATCAATATAAACACATATAATGAACAAATTACCAATGGATGATAATCATGCCCCCTTCAATGTGACCATGCTACCTATAATGTTTCTTAGCTGTTGTGATTAAAATTTGTCTCGTCTTTAAGCCCTTGCAATTATTGTAAGGACAATAACATTTCCCATCACCCTTTCTTTTCAATCTAGCCCACAATCTATCAAGTGTCTCTTCATTTTGTTTTGGACTAATATTATTTGACATTATTTTTCTTTACCAAGCTTGACTATTTAGATCTTCAAAAAATTATCAAACTCACACTCCAATAACTTTTATTCATAGACACATAACATAATCTAATAATTCTGATATTTTACACCAAAAAAGTTTGGCATGCAACCACACCTGCAAAAGAGAAGATATTCTGAAATTAATGACCCCAAAAAACACTTTAAAATACTAATTCCAAAACTTATTAAATTCTTATTTTATTATGATTTCCAACTGTTAAGACTCCTAAAATTAGAATATTGAACTTGATCACAAACTTCCTACAATGATGGAGGTAGCGAGCTAGTAAGAGCAAGTGACCCATTCCTAAGGAGCAACAAGTTGGAATCATCATTGCTAATGTCAATATAGATTTATCCTTTTAGTTAAAGATGTAATGTGTCACTTCTTATGATGAGTTTATCCCTAGGGCCCTCAACATTGAGATAGCCCTAATAAAACACAAAAGAAGCATTGGTAAGAGCATGATTAGGGTACAAACCCTAGGCCTCCGTAGAAACATAAACAATAACTATAGCGGATTAGTGAGGTTGCAATACCAGAAGTATTGAGACATTGTAGGTAATAACAAAATCCTCCAATCTAAAAATTGTAGCCAATAACAAGCACACTATGTAGCTTAGTGACATTTGTAAATGAAATCTACGATAAGAAGAATGATAGTCACTTGAGATGTGATAGTCAAAAAGAGGTTGAGCAGTGACAAGATAATAAAGCTCAAACCTTGCATACTAAAGTGAAGATTTTAACAGTGAGTTTCCTTACCCCCTTGTTGACTTTAAGGGTTTTTCAAATTCTTTTGGTAGTGTTAGACAAGGAAAATGCAATCAGGGAATTTCTTTTAGGTTCGATTCAAGTTGTTAGTAACAAATCAATAAATGACAATGAAACCCAAAGATCTTACAAAACACAAAGGAAGTAGAAAATTGAATGATTATATCTGATCGCCGATACCTCCATGATTCACTTTTGTAATACCTTCTTGCTTACTAGATGATGTTGCCCTCAGACTCGTCATGTGAGCAATCTGCAAATGTTTAAGTCCTACACCAAGCTTTGAAGGATTTAAATATGCCTAATGACTATGCCTATGACCATGATTGATAATGCCTAAATATGCTAAGATTTGATCAAATAAAGATAATAAGTGTTGAAATTGCTATGAAATCTAAGTATGCAAGATTCCTAGAAATGTAATATGTCTGTACGTAATTGAAAAGTGAGAGGAAAATGGCATTTTATAGAAAATGTCATTTTGAATGGACGGGTGAGATTAAATGATGATGAGAACCTAAAATGAGAGGTCTAGATTAAATCTGAGAATCCCTAATTAGGGTTAGGGAAAAATCATTAATCGAATGGTCAAGATAATATCTCAGATAATCGGATCGACGGTGGAGAATAAATGAGAAAATTAATTAAAGAGAAAGATTTTCGAAAAATCAAGAAGATAAGATTGCTTGATTTGTGAGATTCGAAAAATCAAGAAGATAAGATTTGAACTGAAGATTCGATTTGGAAAATCAAGAATCTACCCGATTACTTGATTTTTGGAAGAATAATATCCTTTTGAATTTAATTAATTCAAAATGATGATTTTGTGAGACAAGTAAATAATCTTTTTCAGATTATTTACCAAAATCGACTGATAGTTAAGATTGTGATGACATTTTAAATAATTGATTTATTTAAAATGAGAGGAATATTAAATTGGCAATTAAATAATTAAATTTAATTATTTAATTTAGAAGATAAGATTAATTAATTAAATAAATTAATCAATTTATTTAATTAAGACAGTTAGTGACATATTAAGTAAATAAAAAAAACTTATTTATTTAATAATCAGGAAGAAATATATGAGAAAGGGGAATTAAATAAATTAAGAAATTTATTTAATTAAGGGAAGACTTAGACAATTAATGACATATTTAATAAATAAATAAAATTTATTTATTTAATAATCATGAAAAGAATCAAAGGACATGAATTAATTAAATAATTTTGAATTATTTAACAATGAAGGTCAATGTGGGCCAAGGACATAATTAAATGTATTAATTATGCTAGGACAAAGTCGTAAAAATGAAGCTTGCAGGCCTAGGTCATTTTAGGTGTCTACATTTTTCCCCTTTGTCATAATGTCGCTGTCGTTGTGACAAAGAAGATAAGTCAAAGAAATGCCCCAGTAAAGCTACGGAGTATCATTGCCCCCTCGGAAATTTTTTTTTTTTTTTTGTTGGCGACAGAAAAATTTGAAAAGGGTCCTTATAAATCAATCTGATGACCAGAAAAACAATGGTGCAGTCGGTTTCAGATTCAGACATGTTCAGGATAGTCAACGGGGAGGTCAAAGGTGGTCAAATGAGCCTCCAGTAATAACCCACCTGAGAAAAATGTCATTTTGACCTTATAAATAGGTTGACAAAGGGGTAAAAGTCAATTCACTTCTACTATTTACCTTGCAAAATTTGAGAGCTCAGAGTGAAAAGCATAGCAGCGACGATGGTGATTCTAGTGTCAGAGCATTGCGGAGAGATCGTGCGGACCTTTAGATGGCCAGAGGGCTTAGAGCCAGCGATAAGTACCCTTGCCTTGCTTTGTTATTTTCTCGTTTTGCATGTCAAATTTTAGTTTCTAGGGCCAACAACGTCTACGTCGCAACGCAACTACGTTCGCGTTCGATGCATTTGCATTCACATTCGACGCATTCAATGCGTTGCGATGCAAGTGCCAAGACAAAATAAAGAATAGCCATTATTTGCGCCGCATTGGCCAATTTATGCGACGCATTTGACTTATCGAGTCGCATTTGAATGTCTGAATGTCGCAATTGTCAAATTGCAATGCATTCGTTGTTTTTATCGACGCAATTGTGTTTATGAGACACAACTACCTGAATGCTACGCATTCATAAAATGTCGTGACACAAGCGTAAACATGTGATGCATTTGATATTTTAACCATATTTGATGTACGGTACGACGCAATTGACTTTTTGTGACGCAATTGCCTTAATGCGACGCATTTTCCTTTTTCCTTGACCCTAGTTGATTTTGATATTTGTGTATCCTTAGATGTTTTTCATGATGCTGACAGTTGTCCAAAAGGTACTGATGTATTGTTCATCTTCTTTTGCAGAGGCAGCTTGCCCCGATTTATACCCGCGAGAGCAGACTGGTGACATTTCAGTTTGCTGATTAGTTGGGCTCACGAGAGCGGCGATGACTGATGCGATTAGGATTATTCTATGTTGCTTTCATGCCCACCATTCTCGTAAACAGGGGACTACTGACGGTGCTGTGTGAGCGGTGGCATTCAGAGACTTGTTCATTCCACCTACCGACAGGTGAGGCCACGATTACCCTGGAGGATGTCTACTGGATTCTTCGAGTGTCGATCTGAGGGGAGCGAATTGTCTATGACCCGTGACATGGTGAGCAGACCTTCCATGGCTACTATCGAGATTAGGGTGTTGGACTAGGTATCCAGAGTTATGAGATCAGATGGGAGTTCCTGGCAGATCATTATGGTCGCTTTGATGCATTCCTTGTGACTCTGATTGGGGGGATCTTGGTACCTAACCTCCGGGGACATGGATTTCCTATTGGTTGGGGAGACGTCCTGGTTGGTATGAGACGTGATAGGACGGTTTATGCTTGGGGTCCCTATTTGCTAGGGACACTTTACCATCAGTTACATGATGTTGCTTATAGGAGAGGAGAGAGTATCTCCTGCGGGGCTACACTAATGATGATCTGGGTGTGGGAGCATATTGCCATATTTCGCCCTCCCATTGAGAGACCACAGTTGGCCGAGGGGATGCCCTATGCCTATTACTATGCCGGTGCACTATAGCAGACATGAATGGGTGAGACCAGTTGGTGGCGACACAGGATTGACACCATGGTGACATTTATCTGGAGGCCGTAAAGAGACTATGAGGCGTGGGATGATGAGGACGAGCACCTCAACTTCTGCAGATAGTATAGATACTTGATTGGCCAGACCGTGCAGACATCTTTGATCATTGAGATGTATTTACCCCAACGTGTCTTGAGGTAGTTTGGAGAGCAGCAAGGTGTACCTGCAGGGATAGCTGAGTACGCCAGGTCCTCCAGAGAGTATGCTTGGGGACCAGCCATCCCAGTGGCCTTTGCCGAGCAATAGATTGACGGGCTAGGAGCCCAGGCATGGGGATGGAGGGGAGGAGTAGCTGATCTAGGGACCACAACTGA